>SRPX01000118.1:0-57866 GCA_018360215.1 Claviceps spartinae | reverse complement strand
ACAGCAGGTTATACAGCCAAATCATAACAGAAGTGGGCGGACGTGGTCCGTGCACCGTTGCCGAGAAAATTGTGTAAAGGAGAGAGTTGTATACCTAATGTACTACTGTAGTCTAGGTACAGGTAGGTTAGGTACCTTTTAGGTATCTAGGTACGGTCCTACGTGGGGCCGCGCGGCGCGGCAAAGAGCAGCCATGCATTCCCCACTTCTGCATCCGGTACCAACTCGAAAAGGGCATCTACGGAGTAAACTCGACAAGTGCGGGAAATAATAATGTGTGTGTGTCTGTGCGTATAATCGAATGATGGCTTTCAGATGAATTCTATGTATGTATCTACATACCTACCTGATGTATCCGCGGCGTTGCTCGGACGAATTGCGGGGGATTGGTTGATGATGAGTCACGACTCACAATGGGGATTCGCAGGACGGACCCTTTCGCGAGTTCGGTGGACGTGGTCTAATCTAGGTACTCGTACAACGGAGGGATAGATGGAGTTTGATGATACTATTTTGGTTGCGGCGGGTGGGGGGGTTCCCTATCCGGCTGTTGTTTGCTTCTGTGTTCTTCTTGTTTCTTTGTACGGAGTATGTATTGTTTATGTCCGTCCATGACTCCTATATTCCGTTTATGTCTTGGTTTGGAGACACCACGAGCAAGGGAGGCAGTAAGCTCATTTCACGACTACAATTGGAGTTCATGACTGATCGTGAAGCGCCATGAGTTCGAGGGAGGCTTGTGACTGGTGCGCAAAGGGAGAAGAAGCTTATCCACATGTTCTGCATTTGGAGTTTCAGGACTTGGTCGTGATACTCCACGAGGTCGAGAGTCTTGGCAGCGAAAGAGTGAAAGCTCATCTAGGATCTACATGTCCGTAATGGGAGTCCATGGTTTGATGAGGTTGAGCCACGACGACGAGCAAGGGAGCAAGAGGCTCATCCACCTGTTCTGTTCCGCATTTGGAGTTCCAAGACTTGGTCGTGATACGCCAGGAAGGCTGAGGAGATTTGCGAGCGGAAGAGTGAAAGCTGATCCAGTGTCTGCATGTCTGCATGTCTGCAATAGGAACCCATACGACAAGACTGGCCAAGAGGCTCATCCACGTCTGCGGTTGGAATTCTGACTTGTCTATGGCCGCAAGCGCACTCGAGGGCATGGAGGCCAGCCATCTTATCGATCTCTGTCCAGTCCATCTACCTTTGGTCCCTCGTGTCCAGATGGTAAGATGAATGCAGAAGCACTAAATGTGTGCACCCCCCCCCCCCCCCCCCCCCCCCCCGTCTATGATGCTATCGTGAGTCGCGGTTTCCCCCCCTCGGGACTCGTGAGGCCCCTCGTAACTTCACAACAAACAAACACATTCCACTTTCATCAAGCCCAATTACCAGATAACTCCCTTATATTCGAAAAGAGAAGAGCATTATCGTGTCGCTCTTCATTTATATAAGCAAAAAAAAACCTACTCTCTGCCTAAAAGCTGCGCCGCAAAATCACACCTGTCACTAGAACGAGAAATTCTAGTGACATCCTTGAGGGTATTGGTGATGAACGTCTTCAGTCGTCCCGAAGCGGACAGCCGACTCAAAAAAATAAACCGCTTCCTTATGCAAACGTATAAAAAAAAGTAAAAAGTGTAAATGAAAAGGACGTAGACAAAGAGAAAGATGAAGAGAAGAGAAAGAGAGACAACGCTGTGAAACGACACAGGAAGACGCGAAAGACAACTGTCTGTCTTGAACCGCGCCGCCGCCAGAACGGTATCATGCTTTTCAACATCCATGTAGTAATAATATCCTTCTTTTTTTCTTTACAAAAAAAACAGACAAAGCCACCTAATTTGCAATTCTCACTCCGTTCGAGTCTTCTATCTCTTGATTTATGATATTAGCAACCTTGAAAAAGACAACAAAGAAAAAGGGGGACACAATGTAGTTCACCAAATAGACATGAAGTGTACAAAGGAAAAAAAATATGGGGTATGCCTCATCCTGCAATGCTCATAGTCATCGTCTCATTTCGTGGCTTCAAATAGCTTTTTGACAGTTGCGCTGTACCTTTTGCAAGGCAAGGACCGCAAATTGCAACATTATTAGGCTCCAACGTGGTTCGCGGCATTTGCAGGAACCAGCAGCAGTTGCGGCGGGAACCAGTTGGTCATTCTTGTCTGTGCACACAAGAATGATTGATGGTACGTAAATGCTTGAAAGGACTGGAGGCCGATATCACGGCTCTATTCTCGATGGGGGTGGAGGTTGCCAGCCATTAATGTATGCCATTAGTCCCATGCCAATCAGGACAACTCCGATCATGGACGCATAAGGCAATGAGGTCTCGAGTGGTTCCTGGTGTGGGCTGAGGCCCTTCCGTGACGAAAGGGGTGTGATCGTGTTTGCTCTACTCAAGGTCGGGATGTCATCTGCTTCGCTCTTGGCCAAGATACTTTCCTCAAGGACCTTACTGGGGCGATTGTATTGTTCAGCCGAGGTAGGTGCAGCTGTGTCGCCAACTTTGTCAGTCGTGTTGGTTTCATCCTGGCGATGGGACAGCGATGGGGCTTGGTCTTGTGTTTGCGAAGGTGAGGACAAAACTGAACGTGATTGCAACTCCGATTGATGCGTCTTCTCTGCAGCAATTCGCTTGGCCTCTTCTGCACGGAGTTGCACAACCATTTCCGCCAAGGACTTTTGACTTTCGTCTCTTTCGAGTTCGGCAGATTCACACCTGTCTTTTAAGTGCTGAAGCTGGTCTCGCATGGTCCTCATTTGTTCATCCAGGTTTTCGATTCGCGCCTGTAAGGACGTCTCCATATCATTAATCGAAGTCTCGACATGACCACCTTGCGGATCCAGCACAAGCTCCTCAAGCTCCATGTCCTCTACACCAGCATCCTTCTCGGGCTCATAGTGTACCGCAATGCTTGAATCATACGCCATCGGCGCAACCGATCCGTTCGTTTGAACTTGAGCGGTTGCCTCTAGTCGTTTCGCGAGGTCTTCGGCAATCTCCCGGGCTTCACGTTCTCTCTTCAGCATGTCTTCTAGCTCTCGCATCCGCGCTGTCTGACTATCCATATCTCGTCTTGACTTCTTCAGTGCTTCAGTGAGCTGGACGATTTGAGTGAGGCTCTCATGCCGTATGGGACCAGCGTTGGTCAGGCCAGATTTGGGTCTGTCAGTTGAACCACGTCTCAGTAATGAAACATCAGGCTTTTCTGGTAGAGGCTGCTGGGGCGGTGGCGCTGGTGGTTCCGAAAATCGCGCTTTTGCAGCATCCGATCTGAATGGCAGCCTTCCGTTGATTGAAGGTTGACGCTGAGGTTTCGACCGTCCAGGCTCAGGCATTTCCAACTTCTCTACATCTTTCACGTCTGCTTTGCTGAGTAAGGTGTGAACAAAGTGATTCGTCCGCCCCAAATCCTGGGCTTGAAGCCTCGCATTACGCATCTCCGTCTGCCAAGATATAATTAGCGCGCTGCTACCTGCAGAAGGTCTCGGGGGAGGGCGTACCGTCAATCGCTTCAAAATGATATCAGTCGCGATAGGGGCCAAGAGAAATGACCTTTGTGGCGGGAGAGCGTTAATGGGACCATTTAATGGTCCATTGCCCCCCATGAATCTCCCACCGTTATTACCCATTGCTATGTTGGCACTCGGCCGGCCACGCATCTGAAGAGGCCCGTTAGGCATCATCATCGTCCCGTTGGCTGGATCCAGATCGCCAAAGTTCATATCGAGAACATTGCTGGTAGCGCTTGGAAATCCTGCGTGCTCGACTCTAGCAGCAACTTTGTGATGAACGACTGTCTTTTGGTCCTCACTCACGATGTCGATTCCGAGCTCCAAATGATCAGCAGTCTGAAGTTCATGAGGGTCCGATTCCCGATTTTCCAGAGAAAGCCGAGATCCATTCACAAAAGTCCCATTTGACGATTTGACGTCTCGTATAAAAATTTTGCCATTTCGCTCTGCGTGTATCTCTGCGTGCTGTCGGGATAGAACCTTACTATCGAAGTAGCCATTGGTAGGGGTCGGAACAGTTTTTGGATTCGTCTGTCTGCCAACTTTCAGACTATCAGGAGCATAAGGGACGGTAATCGTTTTCCGTTCGAACGTTCCGTTCAGCGACATCAGATACAGGACGGGTTGGACGGGCGGAGGCTGTTCAACCCCCGTAGAACCACGCGTCGTATGCTGCTGCTGTTGTTGCTGCTGCTGCTGTTGTTGCTGCTGCTGCTGTTGTTGCTGCTGCTGCTGTTGTTGCTGCTGCTGCTGTTGTTGCTGCTGTTGCTGTTGTTGCTGCATGACATGATTCTGGACAGCGACGGGTCGCATCCCGCTTTGAGGAGCCAGGATACCATTTGGCCGACTGTGTAGTATCTTTGAATTTTCTGATTGCGACTCCTGTTTGCCAGATAGCCACGGGCCTTTGGATCGTTTGCGCGACCCGATCGAGGTAGAGCGATGGCTCAGATCGGAGACATCTGTAAGGGATGTCCCATTGGATCGAGAACCATTCGACGAGATAGACTTGGTTGACGAGTTCGACGAGTTTGACGAGCCCGAGCTTCTTCTCGAAAGCTGCTTCCGCGGCGGCGCGAACATGCCTCTCGCTTCGTCAGCGTCCATCGAATTGTTTCCACTACAAGTTCCCCATGCTAGTCGAGGAATCTGAGGTAAGGACGGAGGGCTGGCCACTGCAGTCATGAGGATGGTTCAATTTGTAGATGGGTGTGAAGGGCCGTCAGACAACAAGGCGAAAATAGCCATTCAAATCGTCTCATTGATTGCCACCACGTCCGCCGCCCACTAAACTCTCTGGTTCTCGAGCGTAAGGAAGCCGCAAGTACCGCGAGGATCGCTTCAGGATTCTAACCGCTCGTCGTAACGCGGATGGCATGTGGAAGTTTGTGGAGATCTGGTTACCGAACAAAAACATGTCAGCGGAGACCGTGGAGAGCCGGCCAGGTTCGGCGTACCCAGTTTATTTTCGCAGCCTCGAAATCCGGAACGGCAAGGCAGGAGGAGCACCCTTCTGGACGAGGAATCTGGAAGTTTTGTCAAGCGATAAAGATGTAACCTACCGGAGAACACGTTCGCCCCGAACGCGATAGGATTGCTGGTGCGCTCGTTCTCAGAACGCTGGCGTATTCAGAGGCTGCTGAACAGGGAGATGGGAGTCCTCAGTCTGGCCTGCAGGCTGCAGCCCCTGTCCTCTCACTAAGCGCCGCTGGGTGCGAAGTGCTCAGAGTTGTTGGGAGCCACATACAGTGTCGCACGCACATGGCATCTTCCTCAACCACGGATGGCCGTGTGGTCGAGCCAAAGTTCATGAAGTTTTGTTGACCGCGTGAGGATCTTGGACCCCTAATTCAAGCTCAAGAAGGTGTGAGAGCGATTTTGTAGTTGAATTCTCGACAACATTGATGGCTCATAATCGCTACGCACGTGATGATTCTTACAGTGTCAATTAGCTTCATAAAGCCTTATTTCACTGTGCGGGGTGATGGTCGGTCTGCAATAATGTTGTGCCGAAAATAATTTCTTCACCCAATTATGGGGCGGTTATAGTCAAGAATGACAGCGGCAAATGATTATTAGCCTTCGACGCGCCGGTTCTGATCTATAAGTTATAACCCTTCGGTCGACGAATCTTGGAGCTGAACCCATCCGAACAGAATGCCTCCCGTTGCCGCGGTCCCTGGCGTTGGCCAACATGGACCTTCCAACTTTGACAAATGTATGATTGCATTATTCCCTGCTCATTCATAGTGAAGAAACTTGACCTGACATTTACAATTACAGTTAAGATGGGTGCCATGATGGGTGGAAGTATGCTTAACGACGCGCCATCTATCCGCCGGTTGCGCCGGTCGTATGATTCTCTACTGACATGTCACAGCTGTCGGGGTAATAATGGGATTTATCTTTGGTACGAGCTTGCCCATCTTACTCGCCATTTCATACTTATGACGGAAAGCCTAACTTTGGTAGGAACCGTCAACATTTTTCGATACGGCGCGGGTACGCAAGGCATCATGAGAACACTGGGACAGTACATGGCTGTGTCTGGTACAACATTCGGGTAAGGAAGGGATAAACGTGCGCAAAGAATGGCAATGCATGCTGACTATTTGGGCAGTTTCTTCATGTCGATCGGTTCCGTCATCCGATCAGATGCCGATCCAAAACTCCACGAAATGTACAGACGCGCACAACGACGACCGATTGTTATGATGGCAAGTCCTGCTTGGCGAAGACCTTGAAGAGGCGGGAAATTCTCGAAACTGGAGCCGTGGGGAAACGTTAGTCGAAGTTTAAAGTCGTGTGTTGTCAGCTCTTGGCAGCAAATTTCGTATGATATCCAAAGCAAGTTGGTTCACATTGTATTCTTATAATACTGTAGCGGATGCCGTGGCCTTTATGATCGTCGTCTGTCAATATCTCTTCCGGGCCAACCGGGCCAAATCGAAGTGCTTGCGGAACCTAGGGAAGCTATTTTTGCGCATCTCCACCGTGTTCAGATAGGCTTGGCAATGGGGGACAGCTTGCCAGTTTGAGTATGCGGTCAGCCTCAGAGCTGAACAGTCGCCGCCTTTATTGTTAGTTGGTAGACGGCGGTAGACCGGAATCCCGGAAAACGGAGTGAGTTATTCTCTTTTAATTGCCGCAGCTTGGCAAAATGATGTCAGATCATAGATGACCCCAGCGAACGCCACGCCAATGACTACATAAGCTAGCAGTCGTCAGCGCTCACAAGATGTCGAGCAGGGTAAATACGAGGCGAACTGATCGGGTGATGGGACAGCTTTCATTTTTGTCTATGGTGACTGACAATATTTCTTTGCTCTATTTGGAGCAAGACGATCGGCACTTATTCTGACCCCGAAAAAGGTCGAGACTGATTATTGTTCGATGCGAGGAAGTCCGAGCGTGATTAGAGGAGTGGAGCCACTATAAATACCTAGGTACCTAACCCTGTACACGGAGTAATAAGAGAAAATCCGTCTTTGCCGATAACCTGGCCGGATATCTCAATAACTTAGAATACGCAGAAGTGGAAAAGAAACTTAAAAAAGAAAAGAAAATTGAAAGAACAAGAATATTCAGCCTCGTGAAATGCAAGATCAACTCAATGCGGTCATCTACGGAATAGGCCTTGAAGGATGAGAGCAGCAATCTTCAATGTGGGTTGCCGATTTCCGCGTACTACATACATATGTACATACTGACATCTAGAACCATCGCTTCATCGCACTTCGTTGCTCGCCATCCACATGCATACAGAGTATGTAGTACATACATACATTGTACCGACGCAAAGTGCGGCAGATGCGGCCGCCTCGAAATGGACAAGGACGTCACGATATATGAGCGTGGCGGGTGGTCCCCCAGGATAGGTATCTGTCGGTCTGTTACCTCGAAGTGAAGACAAGTGAAGAACGGCATCGTCGGGGATTCCCCTCCTTCGAGTCGGGAGGGCTGACCCGTCACCCAGTCAGTTCAAAGTTGTTGAAAATTGCGCAAGGGACAAGCCGGCGTCGGATCTCGCGCAATGCAACCCGTTACCGACCAAGGGGGTAAGGTAAGGTTAGCCGCGATAGTCTGCATGCCACGGTGGTATCGTACATACTACGTACATAGGTATACAAGTTCAACTAGGTACATACATACATACCTACATATGATATGTGCAGAGACCTACGGAGTATGCATGTACCTACCTGTTTCGTCCGGAAGCACCCATGGTCTTTCGTCAAGTGGGCTTCCCTTCCATGTCAGTCATACGGAGTATACGAACTCCGGAGTACATACAATATGTTATGTATGTTGTTGTTGTTGTTGTTGTTATATTTATATGTTATGTACATACATACATATATGTAGGTTAGGTACCTACATCACCACCGCGTCAACCTGGCATGCATGACTCGCGACTTGCATTCGCATGCGTTCGCAGACTCTTTCTGGAGCGCTTCTGGTCGCTCTCCTGCCTCCAGAGTCCACGCCTTGTCCGCCGTTTCCTCCCTCGTCTTAATAAAGACTGGCTGCAGGAATTCAGGCCAAGCCAGGGGTTTCTGGGCTGGCATGCTTGCCCTTGAGACAGCGCCCGCAAGAAGCGTTTGCGCAGGCACGGTGAACAGGCAACAATCTGCCGCTGGCTGAGACAAGTGAGATTGCGACGTAGTATGTACATATCGTCCTTGTCCCGTCTGATCTCGAGTCGATGGCCGCGCCTGACCACAAGCAAGATTTCCATTAGGTACATACATAATCGTTTTCCAGTACGTACTCCGTTATGTACCCGTAACGTTGCTGAGCATTCGACTCCACATGTCGCGTGGCAATCGAGGCAAACTGGCCGAGTTTCTCAGCTGAATCTATGACTTGGCGGCATAAATCTGCAACATTGTCTCGGGATAAGGCCTGCATCATCACGCCCTACCAAGAATAAGGTGAGTTAGCACGGCAGACCGGTATAATCCGTGGGGGCGACCGCTTTTGGCTTCTCGCTACGGCCCGAAATAGACAGCGATTGCCTGATATTGGTAATGGTCAATGGTGAATGTAGCTGAGAGGTCACGTCGACTCGCATTTCCCACATTGTCCACGGTGGTCCGCATTGTCTGGGCCGCCGTGGACTCAGAAGCGCCGATGCGACGTGCGACTCCCTTGATGCCCGAATAGACGACTCTCCCGAATATGTAGACGACTCTCCCGGCATGAACATGGATGAGACACTAGTGGAAAAAAAGAAAAACACGATGGATTGGATCGCGACTCCGAAGGTACACCTTCGTGACTTGTTTTCCATGCCTGTGACGCCCTAGATGGAGGTACTCGTCAGACATGGGCAAACCGAAACTAAACGCATAGTCTTGGCGGGGGCCGAGGACACGATGAGTTCTGGAACGGTGTTTCGTGATCTTCACGAACAATTCCCTGCAAGCCAGCAAGCCCAGCCATGACGTCTTCCGACTTGTAAAGGCTTACGGCAGGTCCCAGGATGGAATATTGTCTTGGTGCAGGGCCTAGGCCAGCAGAGCCCGCCCCTTCCGTTGTCATTATGTAGACGCTGGTCACGCTGGACAGAAGGTTTGCTCAGAATACCTACTGTGCTATTTATACTAGTGTGAAGGGACTTTTATATCTTACTCGTCGACCAGCACTTGTTTCACTATTCAGTTCGGGCCAAGAATCAAGGCGTTTAGGGCTGTGAACAGAAAATGGGCATCTCGATTAGCAAGGGCTGGCCTATAAATGTTGGAGGCGGGCTCTCACAAAGAAGAACAAATGGGTAATTATGATTTGATTTTGACCTCTCTCGTCGTTTACGTCTTCTTATCCTTCTTCTTCTTCTTTTCTTCTTCTTCTTTCTTGTTTTTCTTCTCTTCCATCCTTTTCTGACCCTGATGATAGCTTCAGAAGAGGCCTACATGCTAACGGTGTTCATAGAAATTCTTTACTAGGGACTCTCGTTGCACCGTTGCTGCCCCTGTTTCTGCACAATAACCCTCTTCCAAATGGCTATCCATGGAGTCTGCTTGATGCAAGTACGGACTATTACGATCACCACCCACGGACGGGCGTCATTCGTACGTATGACTTCACCATCAGTCGAGGGCACATTGCCCCTGATGGGTTTGAGCGCGAGGTCATATTGGTGAACGGTGCGTTTCCCGGGCCTCTCATCGAAGCCAATTGGGGCGACACCATACAGGTAACCGTTCACAACAACATTTCTACTACAGACGAAGGCGTATCGCTCCATTGGCACGGATTTCTACATCACCACAAGCCATGGGAGGACGGTGTTCCGGCCGTGACGCAGTGCCCCATCGCCCCGGGCAAGACCTTCACGTATTCCATCGAAGCTGAGCTGTACGGAACATCATGGTACCACTCACACTATTCAGCGCAGTATTCTGCTGGGCTTTTTGGTCCCATGGTGATTTACGGACCGCGTACGGCACCCTACGACATTGATCTCGGCCCTATCATACTGTCGGACTGGTACCACAGTGACTACTTTGACCTTGTGGAAGAAACCATGAAGCCCGATTCCACCCCCGTCATTTCGGACAACAACATGATCAACGGGAAAGCGAACTACGATTGCTCAAGATTATCCCCACCAGACAGCTCACACTGCACCAACGACGCTGGCCTCGCCAAGTTCAGGTTCATGCGCGGCATGACGCACCGCCTGCGACTAATTAACGCCGGCTCCGAGGGACTTCAGCGCTTCTCCATCGACGGGCACACCATGACTGTCATCGCCAACGACTTTGTCGCTGTTCAGCCCTACAACACTACCGTTGTCACTCTGGGGATCGGTCAGCGAACCGACGTGCTCGTCAGGGCTGACGGTCTTCTCGACGCCTACTGGATGCGCAGCAACATTTCTCAGCTGTGCAGCTTGTCAAACAATCCTTCTGCCTACGCCGTCATCTACTACGACGATGAAAAAGATTCCGTGCTACCACAATCGAAGCCGTGGGATGTTCCCGATCCTGGTACCTGCGCCAATGATGACCTGACTGTGACGGAGCCCTACATGGTGCGCCAGCCCATGGAGCCAGACCTGACGTACGAGATGGATGTGAACGTGTTCAAAAACGGAAGCAACATCACGCTGTGGTCCCTGGATGGTGTATCCTTCCGAGGCAACTATAACAGCCCGACGTTGCTCATGAGCGCTTTGGGAAACACGAGCTTTCCGGAGGAGGCTAATGTCAGGAACACGGGCTCGGCGAGGAGTGTCCGCGTGACGATTAATAATAGAACGCCCATCTCGTAAGTTTCTTTACATTCTTTGAAATTCCATCTCGACCGCAAGAAACAAGAAAGGGGATACCGAGTTGCCGAATTGAGAGCGGCCCTGGCTTACACCGACTTTACCTAGACATCCTATCCACTTGCACGGCTTCAACATGTATATCTTGCATGAAGGCTCCGGTACTTGGGACGGCACCATCATCAACGGACATAATCCTCAGCGCCGTGATGTCCAGCAAATTCGAGCAAACGGCTATATTGTTATACAGTTCGATGCGGCATCTAATCCAGGTATGCTCCGGTGACCCCCCTGAAGAGAAGAGTAGAAACACTTCTCTCCCCCCACATGACACCACCGTTAAAAGACGAGAGACACTAAACTGGCGGTCTTTCTCTTTCCTTTCAATGCAGGTGTCTGGCCACTCCACTGCCACATCGTATGGCACGCTTCGTCAGGATTCCTCCTCCAATTCCTGACCAACCCAGACGAAGTGAGCGATTTACGGCCGAGACTTCCCCATGTCGTGGCCCAAACATGTCGGCAATGGGGCGACTGGACAGACACGAATATTCCGGATCAGATTGATAGTGGGCTATGAGGTTCAACGAAGCTATGATTCTATGATGAAGAGAAGTATGGCATTGGGAAATAGAGAATAGAGTCTTAATGTTGATAGTGATTGGTAATGTTTACTTTCTAGAGCCTCTAATGCTCATGCAAGCATCTGAAGCTGGGTTCGGAAGATAGAGAAGAAACTGATAGATTTCGCTCTTTCTGTCTCGTTGTTTCTTGCTGGATAGACAGAAGCCCCGCTAGTGTATACGCACACACGATGATTGCTTTGATTCGTTGACGATGGTGCTCGTGCATGTTGCATGTTGTGTTCGTGCCCACGTATTAATGTATTTTAAAGATGGCATTTGCTCCAAAGAGCCCTCGATTACTTGGTCTCGGTTGTGTTGTCTTTTTCGGCAGTCTCTTCTTGGACAGGTTCCGCTTTCACAGATTCTATGATACCTGTCTCCTGAGCAGCTTCACGCGTATCTTTGTGTGTATCCAAACAAGGCGTCTTCGGGGCATCTGCTTTCTCTGCTGCTGGATTCGCCGAGCGCTCGATGGAATTCATCTGCTCATCAGCACCGTGACCAGCGACAGCGTCCGAGACAGAAACATCAGACTGTTTTGGCGAGGCAGCGTCTTCGTCTTTCGCAGCAGCAACGGGTGGTCCCTTTTCAACGCCGGCATCGGTGACCTTGTTCTCTCCACTGGAACCATCTTGACTGCGGCGATCTTCACTGAGGCCATCTTGGCCACTCTGGTCATCGAGTCTCAAGGCTGATTCCACCCTCTCGGTCAATAGGTTAACCTCGTCTTCCAGCTTCTTCTTTTGCTCCGCGGCACTAACAAGCTGCCGCTCAGCTTCTTCGTCGCCCACGACCCCTCGCCAGAGCGCCTCCAACTCATCTCGCCAGCCCAGCTCGTCAGCAAACTTTCGAACGCCATCATCACAAGTCCCCAGCACGAGAACATCATCTGTCCTATGGCCCAGACTGCCTACCCGCTCCTTGTTGATCAGAACTCGAGGCGTACCCCCCGGCGCCATGTCTGGAGTCGCAGAAAAGGGAGCAACGCTCAAGCTCGTTCCCATAACGAGAATCACATCCGCAGTGGCGGGATATTGGCAGTTGTCCCGGAACAGAGATGGCATTGCCTCCCCAAAAAAGACAATGTCGGGCTTCACGATGCCTCCACAATGAGGATCTTTGCAGTACGGCACTGTAGCATCCGCGACGTGGAGCTTCATCTCCCGATCCGGGAATTCCTTCTTGCAGTCAATGCATCTTTGCGCCGCGAAACTACCGTGAGCTTCAACAATCTTTTCTGAGGGGACCCCCACCCGTCGTTCAAGACAGTCTATGTTCTGGGTGAACACCTTCAGCAGAACGCCCTTTTTGGCAAGCAAAGCAAGAAAGGCATGCGAGACAGTTGGGTAGAATTTCCCGGGGTACAGCTCTCGCGCGAGGCAGTAGAATGGTAAGGGGTTCTCGCGAAAGAAGTCTATATCAAAGACGGCTTCGGCGTCGGGCAGATTCAGCCGCGCGAGATGGCTGTATATGCCGGTTCCGGGTGAGCGGAAATCGGGTACTGTGAAGTAAGATTAGCGTTGAGTAGTTGACTTGTGGTTTAAGGTACGTTTAGAGTCATCAACGAATAAGAGGAAGATTCAAAATAACAAACATTCACTCCATGTATGTCTACCTAGGTAGTGCGTGCGAATCACCAAGAGGGATGAACAAGAAACGGGACGAGTGGACGTACTTCCTGCTGAAGTGGATATGCCTGCACCGGCCAACACCACAATTTGCTTGGGATTATGATTACTACCAGATTTGACGTATGCGGCTACAGCCGGCAACGTCTTCTCCATCAATGTCAACGGCGTCTCGGGATCGTCCAAGAAGGCTGACTCCCCTTGCCCCATTCCTACGACGGGGCCCAGTCTACTGGGTGGGCTGCTTCTAAAAAGGGGGGAGGGAAAGGTTCGGAAAGGGGACGAAAGGCGGGGGTTTCCTTATTTATCGAGATTGCGGCGTTTCTAGACTCTCGTTGGCGATATCAAAAAGCGAAACTCTCCCAGAACTTCGTAGGATTGCCGTGGGCTGAGAGCCTGAGACGCGGCAGAAGAGGGGAAGTAGCGGTGGACCAAGAGGTCTGTGGATCTTCTGGCTTCTTTTATTTTGCTCTGATGGACCCCGTATGTTGGATTTGCAAATCGATATGTGGATTGCTCTGCAGACGTAAGGGGATAAAACGTTTTATGCCACTTGCTATTCGCCTCCTTCATAGGTAGCAACATCGCGTTTGTGTGTGGTGTAGTGTCTTATCGATAACATGGGCTGGACTTTGCAGCGGCAATTGCATCTGCAACCGTCATGAAACCATGATGTGCAAATGAAAAGATAATTAATATCAGAGAAATTTGCAAGCTGCACCCGGGGATAGGGCAAGCTCTTGGGATTGCAAGAATGCCCGCATGTTGGAAAAGGGGGCCTGCCGTGAGGGCTGGTTGTACGGGACGCCCAGGACGATTAGTCTGTACGACACATGAGACACTCTACTACTGCATCATGAAATCATTCCTATTCGTAATAGGTTCAACGCCAAACACAATGTCCGTATTGACGCCCCTGACAATTGCAGTTCCACCACTACTCCAATCCTATCCGTGTCTCTGTCTTGCCTGTGCAAATTGCTCCTCCTGTAAGCGTGCGAGTTCTTCCATGGACAAGCCGCTGTTAGCGAACTTGTCCGCTTTCTTCTCTCGACCCTGAACACAAATATCAGCCAGGTCGAAAGCTTGGAAAAGGGGATAGTAGGTCGTTGCACCTTTTGTACTTCCTTGTATTCCGCCGCTGCTTCTAGGACGGCAGGGACGTAGTCTGTGAAACCGAGCTGCTCGAGTGCCTTGATGATGTGATCACATGCGATGGTCTTTTTCGCTTCCTTTTCTGAAATTTCGTTTGCCTCTGAGGAAATGAGCGTGATAAACTCGACACAGCATTCTATCAAGAGATCCCGCGACTCTTTGGCAAACGTTAACCCAGCTTGTGCTGGGAGAATTTCGCCGACGATTTTTTGCACCGTGGCTGTACAGCGTGAGTCAGAGAAGGACAATGATTGATAGAGTCCAAGAGACTGGTGACTGCATACCTTTGGGAAGTGACAGATCATCGTTGCCTACGAGAGGGTGGTATTAGCTTGTGCGTCGCCAGTGATGGAGCATGACGAGAAGTGGGTGTGTAAAAGCCAACATAGATCAAGACCCGAATCTACTGCAGCCCAGTAGCGATCCTGCGCAGGGCGATGGCGATGATACATCAAGTGGTCGATCTATCGAAGGGGGGCAGAGGATGGAACAGATATAGAACTGATGACGAGTGCTTGGAGAGGCCACGGAGCATTGGGCTGAGGCGCCAGGCTGCTTCATATATCTGCGAACTAACAAGGCCGTAGGTACAAACTTGAGAGCAGGACGTCGCGTTGCATCCCAGCACTACAACGTGGCAAAGAAGACTTGACTGTGTGATATCAACTTGATGGCTCAGACCTCGCTCGTCGACCACTTCAGCAAAGTATGCAAGCAGTTGATTGACGGCCAGCAGTCACCACCAGCCGTCAGCAGTTAACAGCTGTCAACAGCAGTCAACAGGAAGCACGGGGCAGAGATGGAGCAACGCGCACAGGTAGCCGTGTAGTGAAACATAGCTGATGAACGGGGTCGGACGCAAACAAAAAGGCTTTGCTGGTTTTGGGCGGCTACATACAGCCGTTGTCGTGGTTGGAAGCTACGGGAGCACCGGTGCCCCCACGAGTGCAGTATGAAGAGCCAGGATGAAACACGGGAGTGGGTGACGGCTTGCCGAAGACGAAGTCTTACCTGCGTATTCGTGGTCCGACATGATGCCGCGATGGCGAGTTTGCGCCGCGAGATACAAGATGTGGTTACAAGATATGGTGAAGTTCTCGAGATGGAAGCCGGAGATGTATTGGAGATATAATTCGCAAATGTGCTTAGATTGCTTGTTGGGGTGAACCCGGTGACGGTCGCGCGGATGCCCGCGTCAGAACCGGGTTGGACGTCGATGTCGTGAACAAGGAATGATGTCGGTGTTTGGCGGCTGATGAGACGGATTGGGAGTCGCGAACTGGGACGGTTGGATCTGCATTTGGTCAATCAAGTTGGTGGGGCAGTGCGGCCTGATATACCTGCGCCCAGCAATGTGGGAAGTCTCTTGGTCCTTGGAAAGCAACCCATTGACTTGTGTTGACTTGTTTGACTCGCTCTAAAAAAAGGCGCGAGCTTCAATCAAGCACATCGTGCGCACTGCGCATCTGCTCTGCAAGCCTGCTCTTAGTCCAGCGGGGCACTCATGGCCAGTCATAGCGAGCCATTTACCGGTGATGGAAGTGAGATGCGGATTGTGGGTACCTCAGGTGCAAAGTTGCCAATGATCTGTGGCCGTACCCGCAGTTTCGGTGCACGTGCCAGCGGCTCCGCAGTGTAAAAACAGACGAAAAATATTTTAACAACAGCTCCTCTTCCTTTCTTTCCATCAAGCGGATGCGAAGCACCATCAGGTCCCAAGCCTTGAACCAGCACCTCGATGTGCTTGCGCACTTCGTCGTGCCTGATGGCGTACTGACTGGTGACTGTGGTCATTGACGCTTAATGGTAAGAGTCTCCCCAGCTTCTTTGCGTTTTCCCCCTTTTTCAATACCCAATGATGAGATACGTTGTCGCCCCAGTCTGAAGAGGTTCGACAAGCCTCTTTGTTGACACGACACGTCTTGTGCCAATAGACACTGCTGAGACTATACCAAACCCTGCTCTATGCTTTACTATCGCGCTTTTGTACGTTGGAGCTAACAGAGCTGCACTTAGTTATCCGGACATGACATCCTTAACGTAAGGAATCTCACCGATCAATCTACATTGGGAACTGCCGTGATGCCTTTTGCTATCTGGTACTATCAAATACCGATCATATCATGACGGAGACAATACGATGGCCTGAGCGCAGCACTTGCGACTACGTTTGACGTGAACATACCTCCAGTCACAGATAGGCTGACCTATTTCTCAGGCCAAGGATATTCCATTCTACTGCCAGCTGAGCCTCTGGAGAATGACAAGGTAAGGAGACTTTTGTGCTCGTGACTTGTATTGTAATGTGTTTGCTATGATGAAGAAACTTATATTCCATGCTAATACCGAATGCATATGCATCCATGTGGAGTAAATTAAGAAGAGCTTATCTTTCGACTGACTGCAAACTTCTCAACGAACTTTCTGTACAATGCTTCTTTGTCGGTTCAAGACTTCAAGCTAACACTATTGAAAGCCTTAGATATCTCTACATCCATCTCGTCACGTTACCTCTGATACGACTTCAGTTCCGGTGAGTTCCATCTATGTACCGTCTTGTCAGTGACTACACGCAAGTTCTATGGGATGGGGAACGCACTTGAGATTCTGGCCACTCAGTGTTTTGTCGGGTTCTGCCACGAACCGCGCTATCACGTGCCCAGGTTGCTCTGGCTTCAGCAGTTGGCCTTGCTCGAACGCTTGGATAAAATTGTCGTGTTGCGACTTGTCCATGGAGTCCTTGCCAAAGGAGCGAATGTGCTTCTGCATGTCTGTATCCACTCTACCAGGTTCGATGGTGACGCTTGTAATATCCTTTTCTTCAAAGGCCAGGCACGTCGATAGTGAGTTAACGGCTGCCTTGGATGACGCGTAGGCACTCCATCCTTGGTAGGCAGTCCTGGCCGCACCAGAGGATACCCACACAATGCAGCCCTTGGTTTTACGAGTCTCGGGAATCGCACTTTGAGCCTGCATGGAGTGAGCTTTGATGATGCACATGTAGACCAGCTAGAAGAAATATGAAAAAGATGACGTCTCTCACCATTGCAATACAACTGAAAACGTTGACGTCGTAGAGGCCCTTGCACTGAGCGATGGACATGCTCGCAAACTTTTCCGATATAAGCATTGCATGGTTCAGAACGAGTCCATCCAGCCGACCAAAGGCGCTCAACGCCGTGCAGATGACTTTTTCCGGCAACTACTCCAATGCAGGAATCATTAGCTTCCATTATCAATTCCACAGCCCAATGACGCAGACACAATGGGACTGAAGAAACCGCGTTGAGCGCCCCCCAATTCCCTTTTCGAAGAGAAGCCAACTATCTCCATGGAACGAAAGATGATTACCTCTGCATCAGTCATGTCCCCAGCCACATAATCAACCTGTCCCGGATGCGCCCTCTTCAGATCCTCCAACGGCTCTGCGGAACGAGCAGTCACGACGACCTGGTGCGACTCTCCGATTAGATACTTTGCAATGGCCAAGCCGAGGCCTTGACTAGCGCCGGTGACGATGAAGACTTTGGATGCCATGTTGAGAGTGTGTCGTTTCTGGGCTGTTGTGAGCTCTGCGGTTGTAGGGAAGTGTACACGAATTGTTTCTTGTAGTTCACGGGGTTGGGCTGCGAAATCGGGGACGAAGTCCACTGCTGACTTGTGTGTGTGGGGTCCGCCGATTCGGTCCGGGAGCAACTTTGTGCAACGGGGATGGACAGTTGCGTTTGATGAGAAGCTCTCTGTGCTGTAGTTTTGTGATTTGTAGTTTTTGGAGATTTTTCCTCTCTTGGTTTCCATTTATGTTCTTCTTCTTCAATGAGGAACCGAGAGTCCAAAAAAACAAGGAGCGACTATGTACTTTATCTTCAGACCGCTGATCATGTTCATCTCTTGATCACTAAATACTTTCATCTCTTGGTCACTTGTATATGTACCAGATTCATCGCAATTCCGACAGCCACAAAAACACGGCGCTCTTCAAAGCAAAATCATGCGTAGGCGGGCAATGTCCTCCGATGAAGCCCTGCAGCAACCCCCTACAACAATCTGCTTCCACTTGCCGCGGGATTGCGTCGTCCTCACGGCATCTGCGAGCTGCTGCTCCCACGGCACATCGCTCTGGACGGCCGACTTGTCAGCAATATCCTGCGGCATCTCCCACTTCTTTGTCGTGGAATTGTATACCTCGCCCTTGGTGCCGTCCGGATACAGCACCAGAGCCGGCCACTCCTCCACGAGGCCCTCGCTCACCATCTCCTCCATGACCTCCTCATACCGCTGCAGCAGCGCGGGCACCTTGCGCACATTCGTGCAGTTGATGCCCACACCCCAGGGCAGAGAGCGCGCCAGGCTCTTATCCAGCATGGTCCGCAGGGCCTCCTTCACAGATTCCCCCGTAGGGAGAGCCTCCTCCTCGCCCGGGTACAGACAGGACATCCAAAAGCGCACGTCAGCCAGCTCCGGCACCGTATCCAGAGCTCTGCGCATAGCAGCAATCTCGTCGACGCGCGGAATCGTCTCCATGGCCAGATAGGCGACCCGGTGCGACAGGCCATCCACCTTTGCGAACAAGGCCAGCCTCTCGCGATGCCACTCATATAAGGCGTCCTGCGAATCATGCTTCTCGTCATACCGCCCACTATATTCCTGGCTAGGACTCATGCACGCCCCGTAGGGCCCTAGACTGAGCGCCACGGACGCAACAGACCCCGCCGAAACCGTTCGCCCACCAGGCTGCTGCTGCCGCTGCTGCTGCCGCGTCGCGCTCTCAGCAATGCAGACGGCCCTCTCGAGGAATTGGGGTATATTCGCCGCGTCGATACCCTCGGGGAATGAAGCGTGCGATTCGCATGTGTTGGCGAAGCCCTCAATGGAGACTTGGTATGTCGCCGTGAGGAGAATGTCCACGGGCAGGCGGCCAAAGTCGGCTTGGCACTGGAGGAGCGTGTGCGGGGCAGACACGACGAGGTCGCTCGACCAGAGAGGCGTCGAGGGGCCGAATTTAATGTGGTATTTCTCTTCAAGGGAGGTGCCTAGGCCGCCGTCGAGAATGAGAATGGGGGTGGTCATGGTGTTTCTTGTTTTTGTGTTTCTTTGTCTAAAGTTTTGATTGTGTGTTTTGAGTTATGTGATTCTTCTTTTTGAACTTCTCGGGATATTTTGGGCTTGAGTCGACCATGTATGTATGGGAAAAATTGAAGGGTGAGAAAAAAAGGAACAAGAACCGAACCCGAACCCAAAATCCTACCAAGTCTAAAAAAGAGGGGGGAGGGGAGTTCTTTTTTTTTTTTCTTTTTTCTCGGTGTTACCTACCTACCTACCTACGTCCTAGGTTCTGATGCGCCGTTGTGGGTTGATCCAGTTTCTCCGATACAACCTGCCTACAATGTAGGTACACGCAAGAAGCAGATGCAAAGACGCAAGACGCGCATTGGCACGCCGGTTCGCATGAATGTTATGGAGTAGGTACCAGACAGGTACATACATAGGTACATACTCCGTACATAGTACATACCTACATACATGCCGCTATAGGTACGCCGTACAATGCGGGGATGGCATCATCCCGGCGGTGGGTGAGAATACAACATAACCCCTCCACTGGTGTTACGTCGGGCGACTCGCGAGAACACTCCATCCCACTGGCTTTGCGTTGGGCAGAAAACCCAAAACCACAGGTCTCTCATGTTTGAAATTTGGAGTTTTTACACGCTTTCTTGGACGCATTGGCGTGACAACCGGGGATGCGAGAGACCAGTGAAGGCTTCCTGTTACATAGCCAGGGAAGCTGTCTGCCAAGTCATTGCGAAAGCAGGTCTTCTTTGTTTTCCGCAACACGTCTTCCCACCGGAGTCTTTGTGAGGATACTGGCATCCGCATACCTAGTATGTACTGCCATTCAATGGCAGCATGCGATGAAGAGAGGGGGAGGGGTAATCTGCAGATCTCTGGTGGCGTGCAGCATGGTGGTCTTGAGACTTGGAGGTGATGAGAAACAAGTAGGAGATATGTATGTATACGAAGTATGTAGCTCAGCTACAGAGTACCTATGCGTGCAGATGTACGGTGTCCCTATTCGACGGCCGTCACAATTATGAACCTTTCCAAGAATTCGAGTCCTCCCGTGTCCGGGACCGGAGCCGGGCTTCTTATCCATCATGTTGGACTGTTTGATCGTTCAACCATTCGCGACAAGGGGAGGGATGACAATCGATGACAGATCGGACCCTCTGAGGCGCGTCTTGGCCGTTTTACTTTTGTTCCAATTGTTTTGGCTTGTCTCAGGCCTTAATTTCAAATTTCTTTTTTCTCTTTTGTCGCATCAATTCTCTTCGGTCTCTACAGAAAATGAAGTGATGTAGGGTATTCTTGAAAGAGGGTCGCCCACGACGCGATAGATCATGAGGATGCCAGCCAGTTACTCAAGTACCCAAGTAGGCTGGAGAAACCAAAACGAGGCCTAGGTACATTCAGACTGACCTGTGTGTGTTTACACGATACTGACCAGTGACCGTACACGAACGTATTCGTGTATGTGCATACTCCGTATGCATGCAATTGTCAAAACAACCCCCCCCCCATCCTGCACATGCAACATTAGGTATCATACGGAGTAATGGCTGGCCCAGTTTCACGTGCCGTCTCGGTCTCTTGCAGACTCCACATCAGCCGCAACTTCCTTCACTGCCAAAGGTAATTGCCGTGTGTCGACAATGGACATTGTACATATATACTCGGTGAATACATAAGCACATATGTACACAGCATGTCGATGTAGTTCGGGTCACCCTGAAGCATCTTGGAGGGTCCCCAGATCCCGGCTGATATGTGCTTAGTGCACTGCCTCACGGATGCTCGTCTGACAAGTGGCAGCAGCTGGACGCGGATATCTCGTCCATGGTTTTGATGCTGCCCAGTGTCAACTCGATAACATCCCACTCGGTTTCGCTACATTGTCTTCAAACTCAAACCGCTCACCGGCGCTCAGCCAACAGCCAACAGGGCATATCGAGATTTAAAATGCTGATTGGTGGGCGACTGCCGAAGGCCGTAGACGAGCCCCACGTTGGATCTGAATTCGTGCGACTTGACGATGCAACACGAGTTTCAGGGACCAGACCAGATTCCAGAAGAGTGCACCAGTGTAGAATGGTCACACGAGACGTACACATACATATGTACATATGTACTCCGTATGCAGTACACTCCTCATTCCTTGGCACCAAATGGCAAATTCCTCTGAGAACTGTTTGCACCCGATTGGCTCACGGCAATACATATCATCGGCTACAATCCGGAGTAATGCGAGCTTCGTGAATTCCGGCTGCGAAGCGCGATGCCGATCAGGTACGCGCGACATGAGTGCCGCAGTATGTATCGACTAGCAGGTCCCCCAGCGGCCCTCCGCTGCGCTCCGGGGCTGAGGGACCTCGTGTCGCTTCGGGAAAGCAGTTGGGCGGGAAATGTGATCTGTGCAGTTACGGTGTTGCCAGTAGAATCGGTTCAGTTACAAACTCGGTACAGTGGCGTTGGTTGGTCCCCCAGTGGAATCGGTCCATTTCCAGTGGAATTGGCAGTGGACTTCCATTACAGTGGTGCTGGTGGGCGGAATCCCGCGAGGAGGAAGACGAAAAACGAAAAAACGAAAGGGTGGACTTGCCAGTGGAATCAGGTCAGTTTCCAGTGATGGACGGGGAAGTTACAGTTACAGAGATGGCCAGTGGAATGTCCGGTGGAGACTCTGAGAGGGAACGATGCGGTGACGGGAAACGAAAAACGAAAAAACGGAAGTGTGAGAGCTGTGCCAGTGGACTTCCAGTGGACTTCCAGCGGACTTCCAGTGGACTTGGCAGTGGAAGGGCCCGGCTCCAGTGGTGGGAGATCACGTGACTAAAAACGGAAATCGTGCGACCAACATGGAAATAAACAGCGGGTCCCTTTTTTTCATGTGCTCCAATATTATTATGGACGAGTTACTTCCATCGCGGCCCTACGCTGCGCTTCGGGGCTCAGGAAGACTCGCCTCGCTTCGCTTCGGGATGGAGAGAGTTGGGTTGGAAATATCCCTCCGGGGGCCCTTCCGGGGGATGCCTGCGGCGGAGGGGGCGACTGCGTCGCGGCGGCGCGAATCGTGGTTGCGGAATTCCGGCCTTTTGGACTGCTATCCATTTTGGGAAAAAAACAGCGGGTCTTTTTGTGCTCCGCTTTAACTCCAATATTATTATGGATTATGGATTGCAACACTTCAGTCTTCAGCCTGTAATTCGCTACGCAGGTACTCCGTATTGGCACAATACATACATGGTACATAATCTGTGTACATATTCGCAGCAGGATTACTTTCTGCTTCGTAAATAGATTGTCGCGCACCTCGACACAATCGGGCGATTCCTCGTTGCCTCGGCTCGATCACACCAGAGGGAATCAAAGCAGCACAAAACATCTGGCTGTCCTACGCCAGAAGCCAAAGTACTCCTTCCTGACAAATTCATCATACATCTCCTCAAACCACCCACGATAACTTAATCTCCGTTCCGTTCTCTATTTCTCCGTCCTCCGCCGCGACCCCCCGGTCTAGCCGCCTCGGACACTATGTAGAAAGTGGACAGTGCCCACTGCCTCGGCAACTGGCCTTTATCCGGCTCAAAGGGTCCCGCGCCTAGAGCAAGTGACGTAAGCAAAAGCTAGGAAATCGGAGTGCGGATCTGGCATCTTTGGCGACCCTCGGCGTTTTCACACCTCTCTGCCCGCTTGGATCATGTTTTTGTATGTTCAAAAGTCGTTTGGTGGGTCTAGTAGACGCGCAGAAGAAAGGAGAAGGTAAAAGGCAGCACATTATTTGTAATCGAAATCTGAAGAAATATCCTCGGCAAGGCGCCACTGGCCTACCGGAGATGAAGTCCGACGGACATGGCGAGAGAAAATAGATGACGTGAGTGGGGGAGGAGGGTATCCATTCCCGTTTCGTCATTCATAGACGACCAGACGATTGACAGGCGAACTTTGTTTAAATATACAGCCTCTTCAGTCTTTCTTTGGGCTCATCAGATCTCAAACAAACCTTTACTGTCTGTCATCCATTCAATTCTTGCGAGACACGAAACTTCAAGCAAACACATCTTTCTCTCCATCCACCTTTTCACGATGACGACCAACAAGACCCTCGTTTACAAGAAGGTCCCCAAAGGGTTCCCCGTCGCAGGCGAGCACTTGGTCGTCGAAAAGCGCGAGATCGATCTCAGTGACGTTCCCAAGGGCGGCCTCCTCGTGCAAGTCCGGTATGCATCATTCGACCCTTACCTGCGCCCCAAGATGCGCGACCCCAGCATCAAGTCCTACGCACCGGCTTTCGAGCTCGACGAGCCCATCGTCAACGACACAGTCGCCAAGGTACTCAAGAGCGATAGCCCCGACTTTAAAGAAGGCGATGTCATCAAGGTCTTCGGCCCCATTGCCGAGTACGCGACCATTGCGGATCCCAAGGCCCAGAGAGCGTTGAAGGTTCAGAACCCTCACAACTTGGACCTGTCTGTCTTCACAGGTGCCTTGGGCATGCCCGGCCTGACGGCATGGTCAAGTCTGTACAAGATTGGCAAGCCCAAGAAGGGTGAAACCATTTTTGTCAGCTCGGCTGCCGGCGCTGTCGGCCAGCTCGTCGGCCAGATTGCCAAGAAGGAGGGCTTGACGGTGATTGGATCGGTCGGATCTGAGGAGAAGCTCGATTTCATCACCAAAGAGCTGGGATTTGATGCCGGCTTCAACTACAAAAAGGAGACGCCGGAGGAGGCCTTGAAGCGTCTCGCGCCCAACGGCATTGACATCTACTATGAGAACGTTGGTGGCGAGCATCTGGAGGCTGCGCTGAACCACCTCAACCTATTTGGTCGCATCGTTGCCTGTGGAATGGTAAGTTTTCTGACTGAACCTGACGCCAGATAGGCTACACTCCTTCCTTTCGAGTTATCCTTCTCAAACTCCTTTTCCAGTTCAGAGCTAACCGCTATTCTTCCAAAATAGATCAGCCAGTACAACAAGTCGGGCGATACATACGGCATTCCCAACCTCATGAATGTCATTGCCAAACAGCTCACCATCCAGGGCTTCATCGTCGCCAACCCCGAGTTTGGTCCAGCATATTACCGCGAGCACCAGGAGAAGCTGCAGCAGTGGCTAGCAGACGGCAGCTTCAAGGCCAAGATGCATTATACCGAGGGCATCGATAACGCCGCCGACGGGCTGATTGGTATCTTTGAGGGCAAGAACTTTGGCAAGGCTGTTTTGCGAATTTAATAGCGTGGGATTAAGATGACGTTTTTGAGATTCGTATTGAATAAGCCATGGGAATCGGGTCAGTGTACGGACAGTAAAAATGGAATGAGACATGACTGTTTTTTATTTGAGAATTTACTCAAAAGTTACTTGTACATAATAAATACGGAAGAAGCATATGCAACATACGTATCGCTCTGGCCCTGGTGGTTGAATCTTCATTCACGTGCACGTCCAACCGCATCTAAATCTGAAATGCCGCAATCTGTACACCCAATGAGATGCGATGACTTGATGACGTCAGATTGTTTCTGCAAGCACAAGCCTGGGTCGTTCCTTCCATAATAAACAAGCGTCACCAAAGCTCCAGCTGGCAATAACGGAATGACACATTGGAGCAAGTCACAGTGGGGGCGGGGCACGTGTCCACAGTCCGTCATCATCAGGCAGTAGATGACTGGATTGGCTTGGCTTGGATGAACGATCTCCTGTTGTCCTCTCTTTCTGCTCGCCTGAGAACCCATAAACCAGACACGAGAACCTCTGAATTCGAAAAGAACCACAGCCGCCATGTCAGGGTTTCCCGGACAGGGCCACTACGGGGCGCAGCAGCATCACGGCGGAGGAGGCGGCTTCCCGCCGGGACAGGGCCCAAGGCCCGGGTACGGCTATGGGAATTATGGCAACGGGCCTCAAGGGCCACCGCAAGGCAATTATGGACCGCCGCAACAAGGAAACTACAACTACGGTCCTCCGCAGGGGAATTACGGCCCTCCTCAAGGGAACTACGGTCCGCCGCAGGGAAACTACGGCCCTCCTCAGGGGAACTACGGTCCTCCGGCCGGGAACTATGGCCCGCCGCAAGGCGGCTATGGTGGTCCTCCTCCTCCGGGACCTCGTCCATCGTTTGGCCATCCTCCTCCAGGTTATGGCCAACAAGGCTATGCCCGTACTGGGCCTCCCCCGCCGACGACACCTCAGCAGTTTGGTTCTGGAGCACCACAGGGCTATACTTTCCAGTATTCCAACTGTACGGGAAACCGTAAAGCTCTGCTGATTGGAATCAACTACTTCGGCCAGAAGGGAGAACTTCGCGGATGTATCAATGACGTCAAGAACGTGTCGAATTTCTTAATCACAAAGCACGGGTACAAGCGGGAGGATATGGTCATATTGACGGACGATCAACCGAACCCGGTTATGCGACCTACCAAGGACAACATGCTTCGTGCCATGGGCTGGCTGGTTAAGGATGCTCGACCAAACGACTCTTTATTCTTTCACTACTCAGGTGAGAACTTGCGATGAAGTTGAAAAAGGGGCTAAGGACTAAAGAGTTTGTGCTAACGCTCATATCTCAGGGCATGGTGGCCAGACCGAGGATCTCGACGGCGATGAGGATGATGGATACGACGAAGTCATCTACCCCGTGGACCACACGCAAGTCGGACACATTGTCGATGACGAGATACATTTCCGTTTGGTCAGACCTCTCCAGCCTGGTGTCCGTCTGACTGCCATTTTCGACTCATGCCACTCAGCAACTGCCATGGACCTGCCGTATGTCTACTCGACCAAGGGCGTACTAAAAGAGCCCAATCTGGCCAAAGAAGCCGGCCAAGGGCTTCTCAACGCTCTGGGATCGTATGCTCGAGGCGACATTGCGGGCATGGCAAGCACCGTGTTTGGATTCGCCAAGACGGCCTTAAAAGGAGATGATGCTTACCGGAAGACAAAGGACACGAAGACGTCACCCGCTGATGTGATCATGTGGTCAGGAAGCAAAGACAACCAGACTTCGTACGTTCTCTTGATCTCTGTGAATACCTTTGTGTATGCTGTTTATTTGGTCAGACTTACTAAGTTACTATTGCGACAACTTCAGTGCTGATGCCACGATTGCGAACCAAGCTACTGGTGCCATGTCATGGGCTTTCATCACTGCCTTGCAACAGAACCCCCAGCAGTCGTACGTGCAGCTACTTAACAGTATTCGAGACGTTTTGGCGTCAAAGTACACGCAGAAACCTCAGTTGTCATGCAGTCATCCCCTTGGTAGGTTCTCTTTCCCCCCTTCTGCTTTGCTTTTTTGTCAACCCTCTTTTCCGTTACTTGCAAGGTACGCTATATACTTTTCATTGACACGCTTCTAGACACCAACTTACTGTTCGTGATGTGAAAGGGACAGACTGGCTTGGGCTTCTCACGAGAATGTAGAATGTAACTTTGTGTGTTGTCAAGATTACGACTTTGTGTTAAGGTTGAATTGAAGTTCGTTTCAGTGACGGATATGATCTCGCGTAGTTGAAGTGAAGCTACGGTGATGTCTGTTGCCGAGATACGCATCGTGCAGACTAAACAAGACTCCTCACCACGAGCTTCCGTGAAAATCTCGCTTTGGTTTGTCGCCAGATGATGGAGCGGCTGCTGCCTTGGACCACTGACCAGCGCGGAGCGATCAGAAGATGAGAAGTGTACGACTAGAACCGAACCTCCGATGCCGACCCAACTTGAGGTTCTGGTGCCAGGGACCGGGGCACGTATCAAATCCCGTGGCGCCTGGACTTGATGCAGAGGATCAAAAGCTACGACACCGACAGTAGAGAAGGAAGCGATGCTGGGGCGCGTCGGGATCGAGACTTCATCCTGCGCAGGATGTTGGTTCTCAGCAACAGCGCAGCCACGCACAACAACAACACATTGAGTAGAAGAAGTCGACCGTTCATCAGACACGAGGACCGGAATAATATTCTGTCATTACGCGACATGAGCCGCTTGATGACAGCTGATATATTATTGCGCCGCCGCAGTTGCCAGGACCAGGGGAGTCATATCGCTTGTGTTGTCAATCAGTGACCACCAACGACGTGGCCTCCCATTTTCCGCGAGACACACACAGACTCCGGTCGTCGCGATTCCTCCTAAAGTCTACTGCATGCGCCCCCTTCGGAATCGCTACGGATCAAAATACATCGCATTGAGGTGCCAAATACCTCACATATCGCGCACCTGTAACTTACGGAGTAGGTAGGTATGTGCGATGCATACACGATTGACGACCTTAGGGTAAAGATGGTCCAAATCTAACCGACATGGAGTCCCTTTTAGCGCCGTTGCAAGCTACAAGGTCCTGGCCCAAATTTGAGGTGCCAAACGCTGTTGTTCCTCCCATGCTGTTTTCCTGGGGTAAATAATAAGTGAATTGGAGCCGTTGTTGGGAGGAAAACGAGCAGACTACGGAGTACACAACAACCGACAAGCTGCTTCTTGACGCATCATGATTCATGGAGGCATTTGGTGCAGCAGCTCTAGGTACTGCTCTGCTGTGCCATCTGCATAATCATCAATCATGTGCACTACATAGCACATAGGTAGGTACCTACCCAGGGGGAACAGGGGGGAGCTGCATCTCGATTTTATAGTGCCTCCAATTTTATATCACTGCTGAATCTCACTTCCTGCAGGACGCAAGTCAGGAAA
Organism: Claviceps spartinae; assembly: GCA_018360215.1. Taxonomy (NCBI): domain Eukaryota; kingdom Fungi; phylum Ascomycota; class Sordariomycetes; order Hypocreales; family Clavicipitaceae; genus Claviceps; species Claviceps spartinae. The sequence goes on along the minus strand of SRPX01000118.1, from coordinate 29,913 downwards.
CAGCCTATGAAACAGCAAACTTGCACGAGCAAGAAACAACAAAAAATCTCGAGTCAACAAGCTCCCGTTCAAACAAAACATCCGTTTCGAAGGAACCTCCCTTTCCCGCTTCCCGCCTAAATCAACACCAACCAACCATGCTCAATTATCCTGTCTCTTTTATCACAGGTTGAAGTTCTACCTATGTAATCTCAAAACGCCCCGTACCTGCAGCGGGTAAATATCATCGCGACCGCACAACGCAGCCACGCACCGAGTCGAAAGCCTCCCATTGTCCCATCTCGGCAAGAGCCTTCCGTTCTCCCCGCGATGGATTAATTTACTGGCCACCGGGGGGGACTTGTAAGAGCCCTTCCCCTTTTTCTCACCTCGCGACGGCGGCTGGCGGCTGGCCGGGGCAGGCTGTGCGGCTATTCAGGCTAAACTGCGAGACGTGTTACATCTCACAGACCTTGTCGTTTTAAGATTCCTCTGCCGGCTTTTGTGGAAACGAGCGAAGCGAGGGTCGGGTCGTTGTCGCGAACCGTGAACGGTTCATGTCTAGGTAGGTACCTAATGTACACACATATGCTACATTCTTTGCGGTTGCAGAGGCAGAATATTTGTAACATGAACGCTGAACGGTGATGGTATACCTACATGAGCACGGCAAAATGGCGAGGCCCGGTCACGAAGGGGTCAGGGAGGATTGAAAACATCATGTATACCAGGGGGGAGGCTGCCGGCACGACATAACATAAAACAGTCGCAGTCTTTCCTCTCATTCCCTCAACGGCAAGATATCTGACTGCTCGACCTCTCCATTTTTTCATCCCCTTCACTCTTTTCTCCTCTCTCTTTCAGTGACTCTACTTTCCTTTCCAAAAAACAAAAAAAGAAATAAAAAGCAAAAAAAAAAAAGATATACAGCCCAAGCCCAAGCCAAGGCCTCTCAACATGCAGCTTACAGCCAAGCTCGGTCTCGTCCTTCTGGCGTTGCAGAGCGTCCACGCCAGCGGCGACTGCAACAAGGCTGGTCCTGCCAAAGCGTTACCGTCGACGCCATCGGGCTCTGACTCTGGCTCTGGCTCTGGCTCTGGATCAGGATCAGGCTCAGGATCAGGATCAGGCTCCGGCTCAGGTTCCGGATCGGACTCGTCCTGCCCGGAGATACACATCATCGGAGCGCGCGGCACTGGTGTCGCCCCCGGATACGATCTCCTTCTCCCGCTGGTCAACAAGCTCAAGGCCAAATACTCGGGCTCCACGTCCGAATACCTCAACTACCCCGCGTGCGGCGGAGGCGCAGCCTGCGGAGGTGTCTCCTACGGAGACTCGGCCAAGGCAGGAACTAAGGCAGTCGCGCAGGCTGTGTCTAGCTTTAACTCCAAGTGCCCGGATACCAAGTTTGTGCTGATGGGATACTCTCAGGTATGTTTTCTCTTCCAATTTATCTCTACAGATGGGCTTCAGTGGATTCGCCTGCTTGCATCTGCAGCATGAGTTTATCTCCGCTTGTTGAGCACCAGACGACAATGATAAGAAAGTTACATCCACCTTCTAACGCCCACTCCTTTCAAAACAGGGCGGCCACGTCATCGACAATGCTCTTTGCGGCGGCGTAGACCCCAATGCCAGAATCACCGACACCGCCGCACTCATCCCCGCCAGCGTAGCCGATAAGATCATGGCTGTGACGTTCATGGGAAATCCTCGCTTCCAAGTCGGCCTCCCCTACGATGCTGGAACATGCAAAGCTTCCGGCGTAAGTTCAAAAAGAAGAAGCTCTTCTTTCCCACAAACCCCCCTGCTCTGTCCGTCCATGACATTGGACAAAGTTTTAGGGAGTGCGCTGTACTGACGCCTGTAATAGTTTGATGCTCGTCCCCAGGGCTTCACATGCACTTATGCCGACAAGATCCAATCGTACTGCGACATCGGTGATCCTTACTGCTGCAAGGGTAAAGATGTTGCCGTCCACGGTGCCTACGTTACCAGGTACGGAGACAAGGCTCTCCAGTTCATTGAAGGCAAGTTGGGTGGCGGTGCCTAAGTTGTAGGTGGTTGAATGGACTGGCTGTTTTGTGTGTACATAGAGATATGTTTTAGTCCCCCTCATGAGAAAGAAGACTTACTTTCATTACATATCTCTTGGTCGTACCAATTGGTCGTGCTTGATTTTTTGCGTTTCCATGTAGACAGTAGGGGGTGTGCCTTTGTGTGCAAGGGATTGACTGGCAATATAGGTATCACGACATCTGCGCGATTCAATCGATTGATTTCTTATTAATGATGCAACTGAATTACGTTCATATCAAAAGGGGGTATCTGTAGCTTGAGAACGTGAAAAGGAAACCAAAACCGCCTCCAAAAAGGCGCCTATACACCAAATAAACATCAAAAAGGAAGGCACGACAAGCAGAACAACAGAATCAGACATCCGTGAAAGATGACCATGTCCTGCCCGACGGGAGACATAATATTGTGAAAGATCTCACATCGAGTCTTCAGCCATCCTCACAATCTCGCACAAACTCTTCAAAAAAAGCATATCAGCATCGCCAGATTCCATTTCAATCACGCCGTCTTCCGTGGTGTCATTTTCGGCCATATGCTTAGCCGTGTTGAGCAGCCTCGATACACATCGCAAAAGACCGCTTTGGATAGCCCGCAAAGTGTTGTCCTGCGCGATTAGAACAGTGTCCCGGTGCGTCAACATGCCCTCCATGATCCTGTCGCCAGGCAGAGAGCCCAATCGGTGAGGAAATCTTCCCATGGTGGCCGCGCCATCGCCGCTGGCTGAGAGTCCAAGCAGATATGCCGCTTTCGCGGGAATGTCATCGTGTGATGGTGATTCTCGCAAGTTCAGTGTCCCTGAGTGGCCGCTGGCAGAGAGCGGCACGGGGGGCTTGCTCAGGAAGGCGGAAACGTAGTTGTAGGCCACGATATGGGCATAGAGGGCATCACAAACGTAGTCGGAGCAGCATCCAAACACGTTCTTGAGGGGCATCCATGGCTTGAGTGTGTCCGTGGATGCTGGAGAAGTGGGTGCTGAACTGCCGGGATGACGGGGGCTAGGGGGTGCCGACAGAGTCCTTGAATCCGAGAACTGAGAGCCCCGCCTATGAGGGATAACCTTGCGCCACAAGGATCTTCTTGGTGATTCAGGTGGCAATCCTTCTCCCAACACGATACTGGAAGATTCCAAGGACGGCCGTCGAACTTTTTTAGAAAAGCTTCTGATGGTTTCCACCGTCAAGCTCGAAGTAAGCAGCATTGTTTCGGGAAACAGTGCGACCGAGATGCGCAAATTCTCAACAGCATCCGGCGGCAGTGGCACTAGCTTTGTGTTGTCCTCACCGTGTGAAGACCAAGGAAATGGCTGAAGGCTGCTGTTCAACCAAGACTGCACGCTGTGTAGTTGTTGCGGTGGACTGGGCGGTCGGACAAAGATAGGATTCTCCTTGGGCGTCCGCATCTTCATAGGTGGCCATATGGCTTCATTGTCTGACTCGGTATAGCCGTCGTCCATTGGCGAAAGGTCACGCATCAGACTCGGCTTCAAAACTGCTTCACGTACGCAAGTAGGGAGGAAGCCATCGTTGCATGCAGTATCTATTGCAAGAGTTTGAATTCTTTGCGGTTTCTTTGAGCGACGTTGGGCTCGAGTGCCGAATGTTTGCGGCAAGCTACTCTCGGCGCAGCTCATACTAGTCCGCGGCAGCAACGTATTAATGCTGCTGGACCTCTGTGGAAGACGAACTGGTGGCCTCATCGAGTATTTTCGGACTGTTGGAATGCTCAGGTCTTCGTTGACAGAATTAGATCTAGGGCGGAACATGGAGGAAGATCGCGACCGAATGCTAGGCACATCAGCCCGGAGTACTGCTGCTACTGGTAGCATTCTTGCCTCAGAACCAGCAGCAGGTGTCGGTGGCCTGGGAGAAAGCGAGTCGAAATGGCAGTCATCGAAAATTTCCTCGTCTTCATCTCTATCCGAGTCCACATCGATCCAACTGCACGCGCACGAGCGTTCAGGCAGCGACGAGACTTTAGTTTTGCTGTAGGGCGTGGAACCCACGGATGTGGCACTCGTGACAACAGAGCCACGATGTCGAAACGATGGCGGTTCTGCTTCTTCAGAACTGTCATGACTTGTCGTAGATACCGAGTCAGAGTGCTGATCGACGACCAATTCGGGCTCTTGTTGATCCATAAATGAAATCATGGAGTCACGCTCCTCGATGGCGCCAAGAACTTGGACACGAGCTGATGCTGCGAAGTAGGGGGAGTAAGATGCCTTGCTGGCTCGAGTTCGAATCTTTTCTTCTGTCTTCGGAACAGTATTTGGAGTCCCGACAGTCATATCTTTGGAGGCGAATGTGTCCGAAGACGTCTCGAGATCTCGTGCCAGAAGCTCAGGCAGACAGCCGTTGTATGGTACCACCTCACCATCATCTTTCGTAATTGACTGGCTGCTGCTTCCTGAATTCGAAAAAGGTGACGAGAGGGCGAGTGGCATTAGGCCCTTCATGCTGGGCACTGAGCGTCTACACTTGACTGACGGCGAGTCACTGCGATATGGTGTTTCTCGATATTCAGTTCCAGACGGTGTGGTCTTGAAGGATTTCAGGTTCAACGATGGTTGAAAGTTTGGCATAGCCGTTGAAGAGGTGGCGCCCGAGCATCAGACTGGTAATGCGGGCTGCGTCGTATTGTTATACACCGGTCAATGAAGCAGGCTCACCACATGTGGGGGAGGTCGTTGAACTACGCAATATGCAGGACAGACGCGACTCGCCAATCACGACCCTATCATCGGCGGTTTGAGACAGAAACAAGGGAGGACGCGAGACGAGAAGCGAACCGTGTTCTGCATGCCCCTGGCTCAACCATGTTATCAATGTAGCAGAGCAGGGCCTTCTTAGCAGCAAAAAGAGACATGGTAGTCTCAGTCATACTTCGCCGCGGAACTCAGAAGCGCGGAAACTGTATTTGGAGAGCACGTTGCTGATGGCTTGAGCTACTGGAGGCAAAGAAGCAAAACCGCGACAAGTGCGCACGGCCCAAAAGCAAGGCGATGATGCTCTCGGCGCTAGGCGACCCCTTGGCTCGCGTACTTGACAATGTCTGGGGTTAATGGTAAGTGAGTGACTGCGAGTGCTCTGTTTTCCATGTCTTGTTGCGAGTCAGAGCAGCGCTTTTCCCGCCGATTCCCCATTGCCGTGGTACGATAGTCGGAGTAGGATGCGTCGATTCCAAGTACATATCTATCGGAATAGAGAACAGCTTGACAAGCGCAATGCTCAGATGACTCTTGCCAACTCCATACATGCACAAGTGTAGTTGCATACGAAACCCTGTGAAAGAGCCAGGACGATGTAACGCCAAGACCGAATCTGCAACATGAGAGCATCATGCAGACGGCCAATGCCGCAGGAGTGCGCAGAATCAGAAACCTACGGAGTAGGTACCTAGGTAGAAAGTTAGAAACCATCCCTCGTCAACCCACGCCCTTCGCCTTGAGAACAAAGAAGCAAAGAAGCCTACCGGATTAGCGCACCCGGAATGCCATGTGGCGTCCGCGAAGAGCACGAGAGCACAACCGGCAGAAGTTAAGGTTACCCGATCTGAAGAGAGAGACCCAAAGCTTTCGGTGACATGTGCTGCATCCACAAACCAGGAATGCTAGAATGGAGTGATCATTATTCATTTTGAGTTTGATACGGGGCTGCTGGTACTACACCAGAGACGGACTACGGAGTACCGGCACTGTGTTCAGTATCACTGATCACTGATCACTGATGAGCCATAGTGATAATATACTGGTACATACTCCATGAGTCCATCCCAGGGATATGTATCCGTAGTTGGTAGCGACGACCCCCTTGCCGGCCGAAACAAGCGCACAAGCTCATCGTTATCTGCAGTGAAGCCATCGGTTCAGATGAATCACCATGTACATACATATGTAGGGTGCAGCGTGAGTGCCCGAGACACAGGCAAGGGAGCCTCCAGACCTGGTCCCGATTCGATGAGGACGCAAAAGCAACAGGTGGTCCGACGGGCAACGCACGTCCAGAACGCAGCTCGGCATTCATCAAGCTACGGAGTAAGGCGAATCAACAGTCGACCGATATGGCCTGGTGCAGAAACAAAGTTTTGCGGCTGCGGGGACGTGGCGACCGTTGGCGGCCGACGAAACAATACCACCTACGGAGTACCTATTAGTATAGGAAGCCATCGACGACTGACGACAAAATGCCAAGCTGACAATGGCTCGGTATCGCGATGCAGACCATGGAGGAGGCCGACGAGGTCGACGAGGTCAACGAGGCTATGGAGAAGTGGAAAAGCCGCGAGGAAGCTGAACGACTTTGGGACGGATAATATCGTGAATCCTGGAAGGTGCAGAGTTGCACTTGCCTACTCCGGAGTCCGTAGGGTACAGTCGATGTCGTCACGTGGAGCTTGCCAAAATTCAGAGGTTGTAACTTGTACTCTGCAAGTATCCGTGTACTAGCCTGGGCCACCTTCACTGGTTGCATGTGCTTGCTATTCTCAAAGTATTCTGCACAATATAGGTACAATAAGAGCGTCAAGAGTCATGACGTACCATCGAAGGCCGACATCATTTCGCCTGCATCTTACCTGCATATTTTTGCAATTTGCATTTTATATGGGCAGACGGCCTCAAGCGGAAAGGTGGCAAGCGGGCTGCCTTCTACTCAACATATCACCAGCGAGCATTACAAACAAGCGTTCCCAGTCATGGCCTTATTTCTGAGATAATACGGTATTACCCGTTCTATTACATACCCATGAATAAGCTTCTTCAGATCTGCGCAGGAAGCGGCGTATGCGCAGGCTCTTGATGAAGATTAAGCCTAGTGCGGCTCGGAAGTGAGGCGCGCCGTTGATGGGCCATGGCCCGTGATGAGTGGGGCGCGCCAGGGCGGCATGGAGCAAAAGATACATAGGTACCTGCTTCAAAAATCTTTCCATTTTGTGCTCGACGGCGCGAGCATCGCAAACCGCGTACGGCAGAGCAAAGCCAGACAATTTACACACGGTCTACTCCGTACACGGTCTTCCCGCGTTGCAGGCTTGCAGCTAAACCACCCACACGCCTCCGAATTAACATATGTACCTACCTACCTAGCCTCTTTGTGCGCCGTCCGGACTGTCCTGTTCCGAGCCTGGCTCGTCCTATCGCTGAGCAGTCTATTACATATCCCGTTTGACCGCAAGCTTCCCCGACAACGACCCCGATACCATTACCGACCCGGACAACGAATCTTGCCCCCCCCCCTCCCCGAACCGAGCGGCTCAAAATGCTCTCTGAGGAGGTCGTCTCCTCCATCTGCGGTCCGCCAATCGCCGCCAACACGGCAGTGTCGAAAGACATTGGCATATATGGTCATTCGTTGACGCCTTCGTGGGCGGTTAAGTCGACTTTCAAGAAGAGCTCCGCGCCATCTCATTGCTTGGCCATTAGCGATACCCATATTTTTGCTGCTCAAGATCAAAAAGCCCATGTGCATGTTTATTCGCGGCTGCGTGGCAATCAGGAGGCTTTAGTTGCTTTTCCGGAGCGCATTCGCAGCCTGGCACTCGCTGGGGATGTACTCATATTGGGCACGGCAGAAGGGCGCCTCATTCTATGGGAGGTATGTTTATTTTTGGATCTAGCCCTTCTATCTCATTGGCATATCTGACTAGTGTTGTAGACATACACGGGAAGACAAGTCACCACACCACCCTGTCACGTGCAGGCCGTCACCTGTCTAGCCGTGACTCCCTACCACCTATTATCGGCATCAGAGGACTCAAACATACATGTCTGGTCGTTGGCACGTCTCCTAGAATTCGGTGTTGATGCAGAACAAGAACCTGATCTGACACTATCCAACCATCGGGGCGCTGTCGTTGATCTTCTCGTTGCCCCAAGCACCAACCCCGATACGAGTCTATGTGTGTCAGCCAGCACAGACAAGACTTGCATCTTGTGGAACTACCACTCAGGACAAGTGCTTCGGACGCTTCTGTTCCCCTCAGCTCCCCTTTGCGCCGCACTTGACGCCTCTTCCCGGGCCCTTTTTGTCTGCGCCGAGGATGGAGGTCTCTATCTAGTCGAGCTCTTTGGCGAGAAGCCCCTGATTGGGTCAAGGAGTGCCGAACTTGCCTCTATTGTCGTTCAAGTGAGCGCTCCATTAGGAGTTACAGATAAAGAAGACGGCCCGACGACATGTCTGTCGGTCAGCTACGATGGCACTTCAGTCTTGACTGGTCACACCAGGGGTAAGATTCAACGCTGGAATCTGCTCGACAACTCGCACCCAACGGAGCTTGCAAACCTCAATGCCGCGGTCACGAATCTTGTTCCTGTTCCGCTTTTACCATCCGACAAGAGATGCAAGACCGTTAACGTGGTGAAACCGAACCATAATCAGCGACAGTACTCTATTACTACTCAGCTAGAAGGAGATACACAAAGACCAAGTAGGATCAACCAAGGTCTTGAATCGATAGGATTGCCTCAAGATATATATGAGGATGCCATGATCTCTTTCATGGCATCGCGACCTCAAGCCAGTGAGGATGCTAGCTTGCGAAAGGAGAATGAGGAGCTGAAAGCGATTGTTGAGGAACAACGGGAACTTCAGAAGGCTACAATGCAGTATCGGGAGGCTGATAGCAAATCATGAGGTGGCCGCACTGAGGAAATGCAAAACGTCAAGCAAATACACATATCATTTTCGGTGTGCAGCTCTGGTGGTATTGCTAGAAGTTGCGCTGCATAGCAAAGGGCTTGGGGAAACCGTCGGATGAAAATAAGATGTTCGATAAATCCCACCGCGTTGCTTGCCGCAGAGAGCAGCATTCCACCCGAACCATCGCCTGCGCCCATCTTTCTTCGGAAAGGAGAGCGGGCACTGTGGAAGGGGATCGAACTTCCCAAATGGCACACAAAGAAGACAGTGTCATTTCAGCCGCCTAGATGGGTACACCCGCCTGGGAGGGAAGCACATACATAGTGCCGAGGGGTTTTCGAACGCAAGGATAGCAAAGAGCGGAAAGATTGCGCCGACCAAATACGGAACTAGCTAGGTAGTATAGATATGTACCCCTCGCGTTTCATTACTGCCACTGCTCAACGGTGGATTCGACAAAAAAGCAGATTTCGCAAGACTCGCTGAAAAACTTTACGTGTCGCGAATCCCTCAACCTTGCCAACTTCGGCGAGTGACGAGGCCACGCTCAATGCTACCGCTTGAGGTCCGTTGAGAATGGCCGACCCTCGACGGATCTCGGACCGCGCACACCACCATGAGACGCAAGCAGAAACGCTCACCTGTCACTGGACTGCAGCTTTCCTTGCAACCGAGGGTGTCGCGGGGCCAACCTGCCGTTTTTCCTACTCGCGGTCCTTTTGTTGATTTAAGAAACAGTACTGCGGCATCTCTGAGTGGAGGTAGCTGGTGACAGGGTTCCCCGTACGAGCTTGCTACGGACCGTATCCATCTTCCTGTTACAGCGTTGAAGCACTCAGGTGAATAGCCGGCTTGTTCGCCTCGCGGATAGAGCGGAAGTGATACATATGGTGGTTGATCTTGTCCGTGCGCCGATATCTCCATCAGCACTCGCGTACTGGCGCCTGAACGTATTCAGCCGGTGACCTCGTTCTGGCGGTCTTGTATCTGGAGAGTCGTCTGACCATTGCCTTCACAGATGTATTTGAAGAGGAGTTTGATGGCTTTGATCAACCCACAGAGCTTGCTGATGTTACGCGCATGGTACTGTTGACGAAGTGCGTATGAAGGGCACAATTGATGAGGCAGCGAACGCCGGGAAACCAGGAACAGGTCCGATCTTATTTATTCAGATTCTGTGATATCTGCGATGTATGCCAGCTCACTTTCCATGAGGCTTCAAAGTTATTGAAACAGTGGAACTTCATAAAGAGATGGCAATAATGGCACAACTAAAGACATTATAGACCAAAATCACTACAATAGTCGTTGTTACCATCGCCACCATAAAGGCAAAAGAAGGGGCATCCCTTCGTATGTACATATGTAGGTATGCAGACTCCCATTAAGTTTTGTCTCGCTCTGGCACAGCTTCGCGTCACTGCATTATCATCATACTCTCCGACTATGTATCGCGATTCGCCACCGTCAGTTCGGTCACGTCAATTCTCGGCATCGGGAGGGACCCTTCAGCTTTACTACCCAAAGTCCCCTCGGACTTCCCATTTTAAGCAAGAGAGATGGTCAATTGAGGGATCAAAGGTACGGAGTACCACTCGAGTAGTTCTAACTTCTCTCCATGACTTCCTTTTTCTGCGTCGACGACACTAGCCTGCAACTCACGATGATACATTGGCCGTAGTTGAGGTACTTCTTCGTACGAATAGATACCTAACGTAATGCGAAGTACATACTCCGTAGAAGTTGCGATTCACGAAGTCCAAGTATGGACGAGCTTAGGTAATCAGCGCCGCTGCCTCCTTGTCGGTGACTCGGTGCTAATCGGACTATGAGGATTCTCCACATGCGCGCATCACTCTTCCTTCTCAGAAGAGTCAGAAGAGGGACGTCACATACTTTGCAATTCACCGTTTACAAGACTAGGCATCGTCCTCCTCTTTTCTCTTTCTCCACCGAATCGCACAATGTCGCTCGCTGGTACTCTCAAGGGTGGCATGCCTCACAAAGTCCGATCGCTGGTACGTTTCGATGCCTAGTATTAGTTGAAGTTTGCGCGCGAAAGGCACTTGCTCACTCGCCTCTTTGCGAACGACTGGGACGCGGCGCCAACACGGCTCAGACCTTCCCAATGCGTTTATTTGAGCGACGTGATTTGAACCTTTGAAAACTGACCTAGAAACATTTGCAGTACCGACAGTTATTACGGCAAGGCGAACAGTTCACAGCCTACAATTTCCGCGAATACGCCAAGCGACGGACCAGAGATGCATTCCGAGAGAACAAGTCGGTGCAGGATACACGTCAGATCCAGGATCTTGTTCAGAAGGGTCTAAAGGAGCTCGAAATGCTGAAGGTATACCCAGACAACGCACCTGCTGCTCTCAGCGCACCGTGCTTTGTGCCGAACAGAGCTGACTCGATGTATTTGCGATTTCCGTCTAGCGCCAAACCATTATTGGCCAATTTTACATGATGGACAGATTAGTTATTGAGGCAGGCATATCGGTACGTGTTCACGGTATCTTTGCCAACGGTTTCGCAAGATTCAGCTGTTAACACTCGTGGCAGGGAAAGGATAACTCCAGTGATGGACATGTGGCCAGGCAAAAGGAGCAAGGGTAAGTCATGATTATCTGTTCACAGTCGAAAGTTGACCCGTCAATGCGTGCTGATTTGCTGATTCTATTGTAGATGGGATTGATCGCGTTATAATTTACTTTTTCATAGGGCATGGAGCATTTGTTTTGTATGATGAACCATAGGTGTACATTAGAAGGAATGACATATCAACAACAATAAAAGTTAAAAAAAAAAAAATAGCGCGGAGCAGATTTAAGGTGCTTGGATTCTGGATAGGATGGATAGTGACGAATGTATTCTGCGCACCTCCGAATCTCCAATTATCGTAGTCTAGGATCTCCTCGAAATGCCGACTTGGCCGACGCCGCGTGGTGCCCAAGTTCCGTCGGATGAAGCCGTCGCTCCAGCCACCTTTCATTGGACCGACTTGCAATTCTGCACCCTTCGACTTATCACTTCCCAGAAACAGGACCTGTGCTTAAATTTTGAAGTTTTTCATCACATTGCCAATGCCTTGACTTCGTTTTTGGCTCGAGTAGACCAAATGCCATGAAATTATGCCGTGAGTCTTATGCGGCATGCCAATCATACCCGATTACGTCAGCATGCCGACAGCTTCGGCCGCGTCGCCCACATGGCACCCAGTGTCGTATGTACTCCAAAGACCTTCGCGTTCCTCCCATCCAGCGCCTCGCAATACCAGATGCCTACGATCAGTCGATCACTCCGAGATATAAGCCGTGCGTGAATCCCGAAAGCGAGATTTCGCAGAAGCTGTCGTGAGGACCTTCTCGGCGCGCGTGCTTGACGCGCAATGGCTCCAGGTGTTCGTTTCCTGCCACGCGTTTCCAAATTGCAATACGTTTGTCCAGGTCTTAGCTAACGCGACACTGCTGTCAACAGACGAGACGAGCCAATCGCAGCGGCTACGCCGAGCACGATGATTTTGAGGGTTTGTAACATACCTCCTGGTAGATCAGAAAACGGCAGTAACTCACAGCCGGAACAGGTCTGCCGGTGCGACAGTGGCGACAAGACTGGGTAAATCTTGCGCCACCGGCGCCTCAAGAACAAGCTCAGCAAAACGACATATGGGCAATCGAGCTTATCCATGGCATGCCAAAAGACTCCCACCTACTGGCGCCCCATAGTCAAGAGCTTCTACGAGCTGCTCGGTCTGGACGACTGTACAAGCGACCGGCTCCGCCCGAGGACGATGAGGTCGACATTGACGCCGGGCAGGCAGCAGAAAAAGCCGAAAAGAAGGAAGAGGACCATGCCGGGCAAGGCTTTTCAATCAAACTATGGAAGCAGATTCCTCGCAACAGTGAAGGTTCAGGACCGGCTTACCTGGCGAAACGACGAAAGGGTACCGTGACCATTGCGAGTAAGACGGTCGACGAGAAGTCCACGCCGGGCTCGACGGTCACGAGGGCAACTGTGCGCAAGACAGATGCAGCTGGCAACCCATATACAGAAGAAGTGACGTTGGCGGACGGCCAGCAAGTCGTTGGCGAGATCATCTCTACCCGCGTGGAAGCAGTCCAGATAGCTGCCGCTGATGGGTTCACGGCACCCGCGCCCGCTCTCAGAAGACGGCCACCGCCGCCGAAGAGGAAGTCCAAGGCTGGTCCTGGACGCGGAAAGAAGAAAGTGAAAACCGAATTGCCCGGTCAGGGTCTGGCAGCTCGTGTGGCACAAACTGCCGGTGGAGTGGGATCCGTCAGCGTGCATGGGCCTGGCGCACATGTAAGTATTCTCGCCGTCGCCTGAGAAATTCTTGTAAGTGCTAATGAGGATGCTTGCAGGGCATGCCACACGAGGTCATAGGAACGTCGAATCACGCTGAAAATGCTGAAGTCGATGATGACGATGACGATGACGATGAGGACGGCGACGGCGGCGAGGACGAGGGAGAGGATGATGAGGAAGGTGACCAGCAGATGAATGATGTCGACGAGTCCAAGGTACACGATATAGAAATGACGGATGCCCCAGAAGAGCAACGGCCGGTCACACCAAGTAACAATCCAGTGGTGGACCTGGATGCTGCAGACGGCATGACAACCCAGATTGGCGCGACGTCTTCGAATCCCTTCACACTGGCTCCAGCTATTGGGAGCCTCGCAACCCACTCTCCCAGGAACGAAGGCAGTCAATTGAAGAATGTCAGGTTCCAATCGAAATCGCAATCACAATCGCCAGCGCCGACGGACTCCCAAGCAGCACCTGCCGTCTCGACCGATCCCGCGAAGGGGATCCCCAATTCTGCCGCTGCTGCTGGAACTATTTCTGTAAAGATGCCTTCTTTAGATGCGGTAATGAGTGAGGCCTCTGGCGCGGAAACAAGAACGGAATCCATGATTGCTAAACCGCCGTCCATGGCCGCAGGTGACGAAGGGATAACAAGAATCGACGAGGATGTCGCCATGACTGAGGCAGTCCTGGATGAGGCGCCCATGGGAGAGTTGCAAAGCGACGTGCAGCAATACAGTGAGACTCGTCCTGAGGGAGATCGCTTTTCTCCAGACACGGCCCCAGGAGGAGATGCTCTACTACCACCTCCCCCAGAGCAAGTGGGCAATATCACAAGCCCCAGAGCATACGAAGGGCCAGAAAGGACACCAGACTGTGATGAAAAAGATGAAGAAGGACGTGCGCACGAGTCTCACATGCGCGATGATCGAACTACTGCGTTAAATGCCTACGAATCCATCATAACAGAAGACACGATCCAACCCGAGGACTCGGCGTCGATCCGATTCCCCTTGACCGAATCAGGTGCTCCCTCTGAAGTTGGTGCTGCATCGGCTGAGGAGACGAAGAGTTCGGCGGCGGCGGCACCCAGGCAGACTTCTCCGTCGAGGCCAACCTCGCCAACGGCCGACACCAATATGGACGCAGCGGCAGCCACTGACCCTACCGGCGATCGCCCCATGACTCTGGACCATGACGAGCCGAATGTTTCTCAAGATTCAAGAAAAGATTCTTTTGGCGTTATGTCAGTTTCGCCCGAAGCTCCTCCCGCTGTCCAGCCCACACAGTCACCGGCCGCCTTGCAACACGGATCGAATGATGAATTGAGAGAACCGACCCCAGTCCAGGCCGTGCAGTCAGCAGAGCAAGCGTCGCCGCTGGAGGATGCCGTTCAGGACAACTCGCTTTCGCGCGTAGACGATTCTCTCCCTCCTCAGCAGTCGGACGAAGTACCTACACAAGAAGAGCCCACGCTCGACCAAGCTGTCGAAACTGAGCCCGATCCAGAGAAATCACAGATCGAGGAGAAGCCCGCCGCGTCTAGCATAGACCAAGACGCCAAGATGGATCCGGAAGACCAGAGAGAGGAGGCCGCCGAGTCGAGCATGGACGAAGATCCCAAAATAACCCCGCAAGAGCAGAGTGAAGAGCCCACCATATCTGACACAAACGAAGAGTCCAAAATAAATCAGGAAGACCAAAAAGAAGAGCCCGACACGTCTAGCACCAGCGAAGATGCCAAAGCCAATCAAGAAGAGCAAAGAGACGAGCCCATACAAGAACAACAACAAGACCCGCACAACAACGAGCGCGCAGGTTCCCCAACAGAGGAATCCAAATCACAATCGCAGAAATTGTCCTTGGACCCAGAACCCTCCCCAGAAGCCGTATCGGGACCAGCCACAACGGAGCCTATTGATCCTGAAGCATCAACAATGAATGACGCCGCTGCGGCTGTAGCTCCTTCATCTTCTCCTCCCGTTCTGCCGCCTACTTCCGCCTCTCCTGCGGCCTCGACTGCGGATGGAGCAGGTGAGAGCCATCCTGGCGCCGCTGATGGACCAGCAGAAACTACGGCAGGGGCAGCTGTGGACGAAAAGACGGAAGACGCGCCGGTCGGTGTCTAGATGATGGTGATGGATGGCCATGTTATCGCGGTCGGGGGTTAGGGCTAGGGCTATGCACAATTTGGATATCTAGGGTGGAGTTTTACCCGGGCAGCAGGGAGTGATGATGACTTGAGTGGGAAATTTTTCGGGCGTTACCTTGACTAGGGATATTCGTGAGGTGTTTCTTCGCATTCCTTTTTTTTGTCTTATATACTTTTTTTCTTTCTGTGATAGGCGCGGGGGACTGAAGTCTGTGAAGTGAAGGAGAGAGGATTGCTAGGTATGTAATAAGACGGAGTACCCAACGCGGGACCTTTCCATCGGTTTATTGTGTTGTAGTGTTGGTGCGACAGGTGAAACTGTAACGGTCGTGTTGGAATTTCACATGCCATGCCTTCCATTCCTGAATTATATATTGATTCTTGCTCTCCCCAAAGGCGCCCCCCGCATAATGAATGCACTATTCCGTAAAAGCGAACAAGCAGTGAAGCGCAAAATACAACCATTGCGTGCAATCATCAATGCCTCTACATGTGTCCTACATTGCCTTTTTGTTGATGTCTCTCACATCTATCTCCTCATACTACGTAGACTTTTCATCAATTGTACATGTCTAATTAGTTCCATGACTCCCGTCTCGGTGCACAGCTTTTACAAAAACGCCGCCCACCTCCTGTCGATTTGCTTTCTCCGGACCTAGCACAAGTCAGCACAAACAGAAGTCTCCAGTCAGGTTTCATCAAAGAAGGAAAAAAAAAAAAAGGGGGCAAGGACAATACGTACCACGGGAGCCAGGAACATCACCCCAGCGAATAGAGCAAGCACAGTGCCCACAAGCGTGACCTTGTTAAAGCCCTTGCCTAGAATATCAAACAGGCCACTCGGAGTGGAGCGCGTGCCAAAGACATCTATGCCATAGGCCAGCAACAGGCTGGTGCTCTCGACCACGGCAGGCGTGGTGATAATGGCTTCTACCCCAAGCACATCTAGTTCGTGAGAGATGATGCCTCGGCCATCGATTTCGAATTGCGGCGTGTACTTCATGAGTGACTCGGCTTCTACTTCCGCCGCCGTGGGCTCTCTGTCCACGGGGCGACGGGGGTCGATAATGTGTCGAGGCAGCGCGAGGATGCCGTGGCTTTCTGGGAGGTAGGCTAGGAGCTGGCGAGTGGTGATGCCCTGGAGCGTCTGTGTTGTAGCCAACTTGTGCAGTGGTTGCGAGAGGACCATGGCCTGCGAGGTCACCCAAGGTAGAGGTACGCCAGAAGGGGTATCGACTGGGTTCAGCGACGAGAATGTTTCTTCGTCGCCGAGGGGACCGCGGTCGTTGGGCTCGGGAGACTCGAAGAGGTCGGAGGTGACGATTTGGTATCCCTTGATGGATCGGTTCGTGCCGTCGTTGACGGTATAGTCGCCGAAGAAGGTGCATGCGTACCAGTTTTCGGCCATGGCGCACGAGATGCTCTTTGTGGCGTCGACGCCGCTGTAGGTTTGGGAGGAGAGCAGCTGGCCGGAGATGGTGTCGACTAGCTGGATGGAAAGCTTGCTGGATGGCTCGTGTACAATGGCTACGACGACGGTGTTCGGGTTCAGGTACTTGTAGGCAACCTTGCGGTCGCCGAGGACGCGGCCAATCGATGCGATAGGGTTGTGCTCCGGAAGCGTGGCCACATCAACAATCCGTTCGCCCTTGCCAACTCGAAGCTGCCAGATCTCGGTTTTTGACGTCTTGCCGCCATCGGAGGAGAATTTGATGCCTTTCAGTCCCTGGTCTCCGTCGCGAACGACAACAGTGTCTTGAGGAAGGGCTTCGATGGGAATGTTGGGGGCCGGGAGTCCATCGGAACCCAAAGCGAGAAGCCACTTGGTGGATTCGCCGTGGATGACGGCGGTACTGGTGATTTCGGCTGTCGATTCGGAGCCAACCTCATGCTTCCCCCCCTCGAGAACCTCTCCCGAGATGGCGCGAATGACTGCTCGTTGGCCATGAGATCCAATTACGTGGACGAGGCCCTCGTTGCCTTTTGTGGCCATACCCTTGACCGAAAGAGTCGCCCCCTGTGGTAGCTTGAATACGTCCTTGGACCACAGTACTTTGCCATGGTGGCCCGTGTCCAGGCCGTAGAAGCGACCGCGACGAGTGGCGAGAACAACAATCTTGTTGAATCCAAAGACATCCCGATGCAAAGACTGCTTGCCTTCGGATGAGCTAGCCCCGAAAACGGAATCAAGAACCCGCTGAGGTAGGCGAGCGACAAACGCGGGCAGGTATTGCAGATCGGCAACGTGGCGCTTGACCCGGTGTACGAATGCTGCTGCAGGATTGGCATGAGCTTCCTCAGCCAAGACCTGGGCAAGTTTTTCTATTTCGGGAATGTCGGCCCAAACAGCAGCCACAGCACCAGAGAGGCCCTCGTGTCTGGTCCAGTCCACCTTTCCTTTGCGAATTAGGATCCAGTCACCGCCCTCGGTCAACGCAGCGGATCGTACGGCATATTCCTTGCCACCAGCCTTCCGGACGACCTCTGAGACTGCTTGTATAGCATGGCCATTATCCTCGGCCTTGTAGGGCCAACGAGCCAAGACGCCATGAGACTCGGACGAAAGAACAGTGACCTCATGGTCCGTGATCCGGGTAAAATATACATTGGCAGCTTCTGCGCTAGTCGAGAACGCGCCCTTTCCAGCCAGATGCGGAAGTTCATATGCTTTGGATACCAGTCCAGTCTTGAGATCGGTGTGGTAAACCTCGGCCTTGTGCCCTGTTGTGGTGGTGATATGTACCAAGAAATGCGGCAGGGACTGAGTCAGGTGAGGCGCATGGATACGAACAGAGACAGTGTCGTCGGGGAGAGTGACGTCTTGCTTGGTCTTGGTGCCGAGAACGGTGATGCTCAGCTTAGACAGCCCGCGATTGTTCCAGGCAGCTATAGGTGCCGCCGAGTTTGCGCCTCCAAACATGACGTCCTCAGCTCCGTGGATATCACCCTTGCTGCCTACCGACCAGCTATCGACCCGATCCCCGTTGGCTGTGTCAAGAGACGTCACCTTGAGATTATAGGATCCCGGCGTCCCATGCAAGCTCAGAACGTGAACGATGGCAATATTGGTCGAAACCTGAATAGGTATGTCCTTGCTCGTCTCGCGAAACTCCCAGACAACATTGCCTTGGGCGCCGTGCAGTCGTCGTAAGACTGTAACACCGTCCTCGTCAAATAGGGCGAGGACGTCTTTTCTCGAGGCTTCCGTCATTTCCATGATTTCAACATCTTTGACCTGTCCGTTGAAGTGCCTGTCCCAGATGTTTCGGCCGGTGAGGGCGTCCCATGCTTGCACCTTGGAGCCATAGGCTGATACGACCCAATTCTCGCCTTCGGGAGCTCGAAGATGGCCGCCACCGTGGGCAATACCATCACTGATTTGTTGACGCCATACGACGTTGCCGTTACTGGGGTTGACGGCGCCGACGACACCGACGTCGCCGAGTGTGTAGAGCAAGCTGGCCTTGTCTTCCTTGCGCGGTCGATGGAAGAAGGTGGTTTCCTGCTGGGGTAGACCGACGAGCGAATAGTGAAAGTCAATGTCGCCGACCTCATCTTTGAAAACGGCAGCTGCGATCGACGACAGGCCTAGCAGAAGGGCGGATTGCAAAGTGCGCCGCATGTCGGGGTATGCTGGGCGGCGTTGTGCGTGAAGCTTCCTAGCTCGTCATCTCGAACTCTACCTAATGCTTTGTACAGTGTGCCACTGCCCACTGTACAGTGTGCCATGTGCATTATTGTGGGTCACCGGATGGCAGCGGGTCCCACGTAATAATTAGAGCTGCTATGTACCTATGTACATATGTACATATAGCTTCGTTGGGCATGAGAAGCCAGTTTTTCCACGTCAACTCCGACGCGTGCGCAAGCCACGCCAGATGGTTGTAGATACGGCCGCTTCTGAAATAGAGAGAGCGCGGAAAAGGCCCAGTAAGGCCCGTTTAAATTGGATTTGACAAGCTGGTATTAACCGTCAGAAGAACCAGTACTGCACTGCATGCGCCTGCGCTGCCAGACTATATAGTTCCTAGCACACAGACCAAATCATGACAGCACTTCGTCTCGTCGCATACCTTGGCAATGCAATGCATCCATTGAGAACATCACCTCTATTCTAGCACTTCTTGGGCCAATGCTTCGCAATCCACTCCGACAGCTTATACGTAAAGGTCCCCTCCATGTACACCTGAACATCATCGCTGCTATAATCACCACCCGCAAACTTGAGCGCGGGAAGAATCCACGGCTGTATAAAGTCAATGTAGATCAAATCCACAGTCTTGGGCACATCGTCCTCAGGAAAGTTCATCTCAGACTGAATGCAATTGGGCACAGCGAAGAAGGGCAGAGCCGCATGAACGGTGTCGTCTCCATCAGTGCCCAAGTCATCCTTCGTTGTATATCCCGCAAGAAGTTTTTTGCCTGGGACGCTGCGCAGCTCCAGCCTAGCGTCATCGCCATCTTGATCGGTTTCCTCAGCGGGAACAGCAGGTGATTGTCCATGGACCGAGGGGAACATCAACTCTGGCGCCGCCATGAACTTGGTCTCGGCGCCGTGGGTACTGAGAATCTTATCCGCGCCGTTGAGGAGGGCTATGACCTTGGAGGCGATAGGGTACGGCACATCGGGGATGAAGTTGAAGCCGCTCACAAAGGGCGAGACGAGGTACGTTGAGCCTCGAGTAAAGGGGCCCTGGAAAATGTCGAACCGAATTCCGCCGGTGTTCATGATGGCTAAGCGCGACTTGTCCTTGCGCTTCTCATTGACTAAAATATCGGGGAATACTTCGTCTTGGATCCACGAGAAGATGCTCTCGTTGCTGGGGAACCGCGCACGGCTCATCCACAGATCCTTGGGAGCACAGCCAAAGGCATAGTCTAGATCTAGTGCCTTTCGCGCACGTGCAATCTGCGTGCTCACCGCCTTACCTTTCTTCGTAGGAAAGGTGGTTTCATTGAGGCCAGTATGATGGTACATGCCGAGGAGATTAGTGTCGATGTATTTCCGATTGAATTTCAGCGACGAGGCCGTTGTCTCGGAAGACAATTGTCCAGTTGATTTGTGCTTGATGCCGTCAATTGACATGAAGCCAATGGTTTCAAAGTAGCGGCCGGATGCCATGGCTAGAGACTGCGAGTCAAACCGCCTTGTGTCTCTCACGTGGGCGTGGCCGCCAAGCATGGCAATGGGAGTGTTCCAATTCTGCTTTCGCAACGCTGTGAAGATTGTGCGGTACTCCTCCATGCGCAGACCGACGTGACCGATGACGACAAAGAGATCTGGCTTTTCACGTATCGCGTCTTGGAACCATTTCTCCTTGACAGTATCGGCGACAGGTTGAACGACAGTATTGTTCGCATTACCCTTGAAGTCGAAGAGGAAACCAAATGCCACGATCTCCAAGCCCTGATTTTTTGTCCTGAACTTGCGATATCGCTGCGCTATGGGTTTCCTCTCGCCCGAATCGGGATCGATGTAGTCGACATTCGAGGCAATGTATTTGCCCTTGAAATTCGGGACGGTCGTGTCGACTTCGCGATCGGCCGTGCTGGCCTGGTACAGCTCATGGTTCCCAATGCAGATGATGTCTGGCTGCTGCTGGGCCCAGATATCGTAATAAAACAGGCCCTTGGGATTGGAAGCATCGTATAAGCCATTGCCCTCGACGCGATCGCCAGTATCGACGACCAGCAGATCCACACCGTCGTCGTCGGCTCGCCGTTTCAGGTGCTGGGAAAAGGAAATGTAGTCTCCCCAATCAGCCGAATATTGTGGCCTGCAACGAGCCTGTCAGCACGCGCTCTGTCTCGCTTCTCTTGCCTTCAATTGCCTTTTCAGAAGTCAACAAAACGGCGCGGCGCCCGTCATGGAGAAGACAAACTCTGATAAGTGGCCGCCTATCCAGCCGTGGGTATCAGTGGTGTGCAGGAAGTTGATCTGTCCCCAGGCCAAGTCTCGCATTGGCGCAGCGACAGGCTTCACAGCCCCTGGCTGAGCAGCATGAGAGACGAGGGCGAAGCCAGCAGCGAGAAAATAAAGTCGCGCCATGGCTACGGGTAAAGATGATGAAGCATGAAGATAAACAACATGCCGATGGCGGAGCTGATGAGCTGAAGCAGGAACCTTAGGTCGGCCGCATGCCCCACTTTATCTGGTGGCAGTCGGGACTCGGGACGCTGTTAAAAAGTTACAAAGCAAAGTCTCATGGACTGCAACGCCAAGGTTCGCAAGTTGTAACTTGTAAGTTGTAACTTGTAAGTTGTAACTTGTAAGTTGTAACTTGTAAGTTGTAACTTGTAAGTTGTAACTTGTGGTATGTAGTCACACCCACTCATCTAGGTAGGTATGTAGCAATTCATCTGGTGAGGAATACGATGCGACACATACGGAGTATACGGAGGACGTGTGACTTCAAGCAAGGGATATCGAGGTAACCGAAGTTTGCCTCCTTGGAATAGAATTACTCAAGCCAATCGATATGTAGGTACCTAGCACCTTGTTGTCACCCAAGTGCGCTGTGCCACACGCAGCGCAAGCAATTGCTGGAGAACTATGTAACCGAAAGGCAAGTTTCTGCGACAGCGAAGAAGAATGCCATGATCGTTTACGGCATTGTTGAGGAAACCTGTCTGCCGACATCTACCTAGACTTGAACGAAGCGCGGCGAATCGTCCGTCGCAAGCGAGTGAAGTAGGTATGTACATATGTACATGATACCGCCGATTTGATTTTCTCGGGATGAAGACAAAGGACGAGCTTCTCTACTCCGTAGGTACAACTTACAAGTCACCGTACGGAGTACGAGCTCTTCTGCTTGGTCCAGGCCTTGATCGGCCCGTCGTGAGTGGCGATGGCCCATGGGTGGGTGGCGTCCTCCCTGAGGCTCCAGCCTCCAGCACGATGATGCCGGTCACTGCGGTCAGTGGGGTTTTGAAAACATGCGACGGGCGCACGTGGGGATGACGAGAGGAGACAGCGAAACAGCGCAAAGAAGGATCAGACGATATCTAAACGCGAGGCATGGTGTAAGCCGTATGCTTCCAACGATGGCTATGGAAGCCATGACAGTCATGATGTTCGAGGTGAGCTGGCTGTGGTGACGTGACAAAGGTTGAATGGTGATTTTTCGTCCAAAGTCCAGGATCCAGATTCCAGAGTCCAGACCTGGAGCAGACCCTGAACCGTCGGGAGCGGGGCCACGGGAAGCTGCAGATCCTTAACTTATGTATGTACATAATGTATGTACATAATGTATGTACATAATGTATGTACATTACTACATACATTAGGTACTCCGTATAAAAGTCAACTTTCAAGCCTTCATTGGCGCTTTGCCCCTGCTGTATCCGATTAGGTATTGCACTACCGCTCCGCTGGCTCGGTGAAAGCTTTTTTTTCTTAGCGCCTTGAAGCGCCGCACACCGTGTTGTAACTTGTGTGGTTTATATCCGGCTCAACAGCCTATTTTGCCTCTTGAGATTCTTCCATTGCCTTTGCGCAAAATAGAAACATTCCTTGATTGAAGCATCTTTCGTCTCATAATATCGACCTCGCGTATCGCTGGACGCAGCATCTCACTTCTCGCTCCCGCCTCCGACTCTTCAAAGCCCATGCTACTGCGCAATTGGCTCGCCACCCTTACAACCTTGATATCGGCGCATCATCGCATGTGCCGCCCGCGGCAATAGGAAACCCAGCAGGCGACTTGAAGTCTTTGCGCTTGCTGCAGACTGGAGACGAAGAAAGACTGTGATTCAGCTATTCAAAGTTGACCATCTATATGTCCATATTCGACCTTAATATTTAATATACCCGCCGACTCAGACGACTACTCACTCCCGTGCTCTTGTCCGACGACTCACGACTCACGACTCACGACTCATCGGTAACACGACCCCTTTCTTATCCCAAGGTCCAACTCGAAGAACTCGAAGACCGCAGCCATGGGAGCCAACTCGCAAGAGGACTCCTCCTCTCACAAGACTGGCGCTCAACCCTCCGCAATACCCGTATCTGGCGAAAACGATACCTGCGGTCTTGTCCTGAACGCCGGCTCCGCGAACCCAGGTGAGACAAGCTCAGAGATTGCCGAGACCAGCCAGGGTCTCTACATCCTCGAAGCCAAGTCCGTCCACTGGTGGAGCTATCTCGCCACCGTCGACTTCTGGATCGTCGTCGCCATTGGGCAGATCCTCGCTCTCTGCATCACCGCCACCAACACCTTCACCACCTTTTTGAACCAGGAGAATTTCAATGCCCCGGCCTTCCAGACGCTCTTCAACTATATCTTTCTCGCTATCATCTACAACACAATTTTCTTGGTGCGTGACGGTCCACGGGCCTGGGCGCGCGTGGCTTGTCGCGATGGCTGGAAGTACCTCATCATGGCTTTCCTAGACGTCGAGGGAAATTACTTCACCGTCCTGGCATACCAGTACACCAACCTTCTGTCGGCACAGCTCCTCAATTTCTGGTCCATTGTCTGCGTCGTTCTCATTTCTTTCTTCCTGCTCAAGGTCCGCTACAAGTGGGCTCAGGTTGCCGGTATCTTCATCTGCTGCGGAGGTCTGGGCATCCTCTTGGGATCCGACTACATTGTCCAGCAAGACAGCGGCCAGTCCAGCGGAGATTCCAAGCTCAAGGGAGACTTGTTTGGGCTTTTGGGCGCCACGCTCTACGGTACCAGCAACGTGCTCGAGGAGTTTTTGGTGTCCAAGGCGCCTATGCATCATGTGCTCTCCTTCATGGGCATCTTTGGCATGATTATCAACGGAGTGCAAGCCGCCATTTTCGATCGCCACACCATTGCCGGCTCGGCCTGGAGCGGAAAAGTCGGTGGCTACCTCGTCGGATATACCCTGTGTCTGACGCTGTTCTACACGCTGGCTCCGCTGATTCTGCGCATGGGCAGTGCTGCCTTTTTCGATATTTCGCTTCTGACGGCCAATTTCTGGGGCGTCATTATCGGGATCCATGTCTTTGGCCTCAGCATCCACTTCATGTATCCGATTGCTTTTGTGTGCATCATCATTGGCCTCGCCATCTACTTCCTCTCCGGAAGTGTCCTGGGAGACTCGAAGAAGCCGTGGCTGGGCGAGAATCAAGAAAGCGGCGTCGTTGGTATTGGAACCGCCAAGCTGAGAGCCATCAATGCGGCGCGTCTTGCGCAGGCAGAGGCAGAGAATGGCATGGCCGCGCCGAGCACCGCGGCCACCAAGATCAAGACCTTCTTTGGCGGCAAGGTTGAATAAGTTAAGCGAGGGTGGAACTGTAGCAGACTGTCACAACAATAGTGCTTCGTTGTTGGAAACGCGGCTTTTCAAAGGTGACGTGGAAAGTCAAGGACTCGGCATTTTGTTGATGGGGTAGCAGTAGGGGAGAACAAGCAGGCTCAAATGTCTTTGGACATACACGCCCTAATGATGGCATGGATGCTATAGACAAGTGGCAAGAAAGGTACCAGGACCTGCTCCCAACACCGTCCACTTGGCTACAATTATCTTTGTTTCCGTTAAGCGTGTGAATTCCAAGGCCCTTTGAGAGGACCCAAGCTTCCTTGGGATTGCGCCTCTGCGCCAAAACTAGATACTTGTTATAGATGATTTGGAGGTATGATGGACATGCATGGAGCACTAGATGCATAACAGTATATAGACATATATGTATGCTTCCCATTTCCCAGCTGCAGTAGAATGACCGCCGCTGCGCCGCATGCAATAATCTCACAGTGGCCGCTACCATCACGATTCACGATAACCTCCCACCCGATATACCCCACAACCTTCCCTCTCTATCAGCAGGGCGTATCGCACGCACACCGGCCCTCAGACCAATCTCCCCCAGCAAGTGCCCAGCCCCATCCTCCTCCCCAACAAGAGTCTTATCCTCCAATCCTCCCCTGCTCGTGAGGAATATATCGCCCGCCAAGAACTTCTCCCGTTGCCTCTCATTTCCGGGCGCTATGAGACGGACCGGTCCAAGGGAGTCAGATGTATCTGAATCGGGCCAAAGGATCCGCCGAGCCTCTTCGTTCGTCATCGGGGCTTCTTCGAGATGAATGATACTCGGACCGGGAGACTTCCTCGGCACGTATATTGACGGGGGCTCGTCGTTGGAGGGGTAATGCCTCAGAGGGGTTGGTGAAGCCGTACCGCTCCAAGAATGCTGCGCTTCTTCATCGGGATGTTCAAGAAGTTCGGTGTCCTGAGGTTGGAAATGGGGTACGAGGCTGCTGATAGGTATGGGGGTTTCTGAACCGGCAGGTCCAGCAGGTCCAGCAGCTCGATCAAGCTTAAAAGCCTCACCTTCATCTTCATTCTCATTCTCATCCTCGTCGTCGTCGTCGTCGTCCTCCTCCTCCTCCCCCTCATCATCATCATCGTTAGTAAGAAAGCTCATCACCGAAACACCATCCCCAAACCCCCTCCCCGCCTCTCTCACCCCCCCAACCTCCCCCCTCCGCACCTTCTGCTCCAGCTCCATCCTTCCCCCTCGACACGGCCTCACATCATCGCCATTGCCATCACCACTGGCACCTCTACCCCCCGGAACCCTCCTCTGCAGGAACCGCCGCGCAAGCCATACCTCCCACCTGTTGTACGTCTCAAAAAACGCCCTATTGATCCGCGCTAGGGCCCGTAAATCTCCCAAGTCATCCACCTGAGCTAATATCCGCACACGAACCGCATCCGGAAACTCAAACCCTGATGCGACGATTGCGCAGGGTCGTTCATCCCCCGCAGCCATACGTCCTAGTCCCGTCATCGGAATTATCTGCGGCTCCCCGATCCGATCCTTCGACAGAGCCCAGCCGTGGCTCTTTCCGCTAATGTCGTGGAGGGTGAGCCCGTGGATGCTGCTATGGATATCATCTATCGCGGCTCGAAACGCAAGACTTGGATCGCATATGCCACTGTGGTGAATGGGGGATACCACTGGACTAGGCATTCTTCTTGAGATGTCTATAATATGCGCCAGACTTCGGGGGGGTAGTCTGGGGGAGCCTGGGGAGGCATGCGCATGATATAGAAGCGAAGGCTGTACAATATGAGGCAGAAGGTGCATTTCATTGAAATTGAGAAGCAGCCAGCCTAGGTTTGCGGCATCGCAGCCGTGGCTTCCTCTTGGGCACCGAGGAGGGAGAGTTAATAGTGGTGTAGTTGGGGAAACAGTCGGAGATGTTGACATCGTCGGATTTGATGGCGGCTGGTGCTCGCTCTCCGCGGATATATTGGCCTGAGTAGACCGCGGGAGGTATTCCAGAATAGCGCCCGTGCAGCACGCGTATATCTGGTCAAGCTTCGCACAGCGAACCGCCCAGATCTTGTCCCTGATTTTCTGTGGCCACGGCCGGGTCTGTAGGTCCTTCTCGTCGACCAGGCTCAATATCATCCTCTTGGACATGCGCGTGAAGAGCTCCCTCATGCCAAAGGCGTAACTGATTATCAAGAGCCCGTCTGACATGTCCGCCCCACGATACATCCACTGAGGTAACCAGCTCTCTTGGACGACGCGCTCCAACGGCAATGTGCTCCTGTAGCGCAGGGAGCATTCTGCGATGGCGACGAAGCGTTCGAAGCTTACTGTGTTTGGCACCAGCTCAGTGTGCATGTGCGCGGCATGCATCAAGACCTCGAATGATTGGAGCCTGTTGATCTCGTACTGTGGCATACGGTAGAGTTGGACTTCTGTGCCGTCTTGGCACATGTATGGTGTTGGTGAAGGCGGTAGGCACGGCTGAATATCTTCTGCTTCGTGTACATTCAAGCTGCTGGAGCGCCCGGAAAACATGCGCGCAAATATCGGCGACGTGTCCGCCAGGGCTGTAGACGAGACGCGGAATCGCAGGACTGGATCAACGCGTGGTGATGGCCCGGTGGCATGATTGGCGAACTCGAGCATGGCATTGCCCTGAGGCGACATGATGAATTCTTGGACTTGTCTCGTTGGTAAAATCCCGGACTCAGCCGACTGGAGCAGTTGCCGAGCCTCGATGAGCTCTCGCTTCACCCGTTCGTAGTTTCTAAATCGAATCTCGTAGCGAGGGAACTGGCCAACATGAATGTTAGAAAGAGTGTGCAAAGCTCAATGGCAGGCAGATTGTTCGTACGAATTGAGGATCTGCAGAGAGCATGCGCGTCACACTTGCGTTTCGCATTCGATGTACAGCGTCTCGTCGGAACTTTTTACTTGTAAACAGTAGATCCAGCATTTCTGGCGTCGCATCTCGCTCATAGCTCTTGTACGTATCGGCCAGACTCGACCTGAACGCGTCGCACAGTGATTCTAAGCAGCCTCTCCAATCTCTCATGGCGTTCAAGTACACCTCATTGACGAGTCCTTTGCGGAAGTTCACGCAGTCGTTGACGGACGCACTCATTCTGCATCCGCTATAGGAAGTTCTCTCATTCAAGTTGGTGCCGCCAGAAATTTC
The DNA here is from genome assembly GCA_018360215.1 of Claviceps spartinae. NCBI lineage: Eukaryota > Fungi > Ascomycota > Sordariomycetes > Hypocreales > Clavicipitaceae > Claviceps > Claviceps spartinae. The sequence goes on along the minus strand of SRPX01000118.1, from coordinate 2,299 downwards.
GAGAGAATCTATAGAGGAGCCTCTCGGAGCTGTTGACACAGCAGTGCTCACAAGCCTGGATGCTCGGTCTTCTTCTAGAATGCCGGCACACAAATTTGCGCAAGTTTCCTTGTGTTTGTCGAATTCTTTGTACGCGGAGTCCACATTGCTTGCGCTCGAAGAGGTAGGCCGCATGCGCTGTATGAGATGGAGGAGTTGTTTGAGATTGACTTCCTGGTTTTCGCTAGATACTAAAGTCCGCAAAATGTGGTCGTTGGTGTTCGAGCCTCGAGAGAGAGATGCGCCGCGTATCTTGATTGAACTGTTAGTCTGTAGTTTCGTTAACTCTTCCGAGAGAATCGACTTGAGTTCAGGCACGGCCAGCACGTACAGTTGGACGTATGTCCAGAAGCTTACTACTGTTCCGTCGTCGCAGCTTCCACCACGTTTTGGAGGTCGAGCCTCCACGGCCGAGTTCGCCCCCCTCACTTTGTGTTCGATACATGGTACTTTATCACTTGGCTTAGCTTATTTGATCGCGCGAGGTTCGCCAACTTCAATCCATGAGATACGCCGAGTCGCTGAGCCGCTGAGCCGCAGCTATCTGATCGTACACGTTCGATCGGGCGTCCCTGCCGCGAGCAGTCCCTACTAGCAGCGCGAAGCTGACATGATCTTGTTGAGGCCAAAGTTACTGACTGACGTGTGTCAATTCCGCCGCAGGCAGTGACACTCGCGCAAGGGTTCAGTGCCCACGTTCTCTGCGTCCGACTCCGGGCGGCGAACCAGCTGCGACATAGTCCGTGATGCGCAATTCAGAACGATTCACGGACCGAGTTAGAGCTCAAAAATGGTAGTCAAATAAAATCGAACTTACGTATTGCCCTCGCGGCCGACTTATCATGCAAGAGCACTCGCGGCGAATGCCGAGGTTGAGATGCGCCGCATATGGCAGTCGCCGACAATCGAGCGGCGACGGTTTGACTAAAGCCCCGAGAACGATATGCGACAGTGATTGCAATGATGCGAGATGATGTAATAAAATTTCCGAGCGTCTGTACGGAGTACATATGTACATAGAGCCTGGAATGAGCCAGGTCAGGGAACGCGATGAGAAACGAATCAAACGATGCAGGGCCGGTACATTTAGAGTTGCAATCCGGGGTAGCTGCCGCGCGGATGTGGAGGTGGGCACTGGGAAGTGAGAACGAGGAATGTGGAGACAGAGGTACCTATGTACCTAGGTACCTATGTACTCCGTATGTAGCTACAATGCTACATACATATTTACCCTATGTACATATGTACCTGGTGAGAAGTGAAGCTGCAGCCTGCAGCATTCGCGATGGACCACGATCTAAAGCCTTGAGGTTACAATGCTTGGCGGCTTGGCTTGAATGAATGATGCAGATGAACTATTCCAGTCTTACCTTAGCGCTAACAGCAGTCCATCAAGACGACTCACGAGAGACATTGATGCCGCCTCCCATGCCGATCATTGAAGCAAAGTTGAGGGCCGCTCAACTTACATTAGGTAGGTACCTAAGGTAGGTAGGTACCTAGGTACATAGATACCAGATGAGTTGTCCTCGGTCCAACTTCCACCACCGCCCACGCCATGAGCATACCTAGATAGGTACATTGACATCAACTTCGAACAAGACTGATGTGGGTTTTCCGAGTTGTCTCTGTTGGTCCTTTGTGGCATGACGTATAGGCACGTACACTAATATGTATGTAATACACGGGCTTATAAAGCGTCGTCAGTGGGCAAGATGGGCGACCGTGAGTCACATGTTTTCTTCAATCTTTACCTCCTGGCACGATGAAAAAGATGCACCCAAGACACTTCATACACCAAGATATACAAACCATCAGTTCCATATCCTGCAAAGCAAGTCTGACTCCCGACCGAAAACCACAGTTCCCCACCATCATCACGACACCAAAACGCCCTTTTCACGTCAAAACCGCTACAGCAGTCTCGTAACACTCATCCCTCACGCAGCGACCAGAATAGCATAGCCCGCCTCTCAGTCTCCGTTTACTACACCCCTCCTTCAAGTTCTTCAAAATCTTGTATTCTTTTGTCGTGCATGTTTTGTACCTTCTATCTCATGCCATACCATGCCGTGCCACGCCATGAACCGAACCGCCGCCCATTGGGTAATGCCATCCTGTGCGTCAATCAAAAACAACGTCAACAAGCATCAGCCAACCCATGCCTTATAATAAAACCCCCACCGTGCCGTGCCGTGCCATATATAGAAGAACAGGACAAAGAAAAAAACACAAAAAAAAAAAAAAACACAATCACAAG
>SRPX01000117.1:0-57971 GCA_018360215.1 Claviceps spartinae | reverse complement strand
AAAAAAGAGAGAGTTGGGTTGGAAAGTGAGGTTTGCGGATGGTACGGCGGTTCAGCGCCAATTGTGCGGTTCAGCGCCAATTGTACGGGGCGACTTTTTGGCAGGACGGAAAAGTGAGAATGTCAGAACAGGAAAAACGAAAGGCCCCAGTTTTCAGGGAAAAGAGCGTTTTAGGTTAGGGGCTCCGCAATTGTTCCAACCTTATTATAGATTGAATGTGTCTCCATATCATGTGCGAACATTTTTATTTCTTTGACGCGTCGATTTGAATATGTACAAGCCGCAATTCTTTGGATCTGGATTCAAGTACAGTACTTTGAAACATTGGCACACACCATATGTCACCGTGTGTACCTCTTATAACACTCCCCTCTGTAGTGGCAGTGATGGCAATCTTTCCACCAAGTGACTAGGTATATCAAAACGGTTTGCTTCATATTCTTGAACTTGGCATCAAAGTTTGCGCGAAGGCTGGCTCCTCTTGTCGTCCACTACGCCAGCTTGCAACAACTTGGTTGACATAATTGATGTTGTGATTGTCCTTCCCCTCTTCCCAGAGAGGTTAGTGCACGCAGCCACCCTTCTAGCGAGGCTTGGCTGGCTCAGCCACCTCACAAGATACATTCGCCCTGAGACGTACTCCGTAGATTCCTAGAGACCACTTGTTTTTCAAGCAACGATGTACGGAGTATGTATCTCGTAAGGTGGCTGGGCCAGCTGCATTCCCTAACCTCTTTGGGAAGAGAAGAAGGACAATTACGGAGTTACAATTTACATGAGGTACGTACCTACCTAGTTATGTGAAGGACGATTAATTTTTAAAGTCTCCCTTGGTTGTCCAACTTCACTCCGTCGGTGACAAGTTACAACTTACCTTAGGTACCTATGTACCCGCACTTATCTTATCGCCTGGCTATACTCCGTCATATCATGGTATGTATCCCATAAAACAACATATGTATGTACATACACAGGCACTCGCTGCCTGACGTCGAGCACCTCGCACCGCAGCAATGTTTCGCACTTTACATCTTAGCAAGAGCATCCTTCCAGCGGTTTTGCGACCTCGAGCGGCAAGTCTTTCCCCAGCGAATGCCCTCGCCGAATATAAATGTCATATCGTATCGAGTCAAAGCAGACAGAATTGTCATAAGGGTCATAAGGGATGGCTTTCAAACACTGCGAGACGTTTGAGACATCTTCAAGATAAGCGGCCGGCCGAGCTGTGGCTAGAGAAAGGGGTGGCACCGACAAACTCGGATGCGCATGCAGAGTACGGGCTGCAACCGGCGCAGTGGTCATTCAAGGAGATGAAGGAGTTGGTTGAGAAGACCAAGAGAACAAATCCGCTGGGAATGGGTGTGACTATTATTGGTGCGTACAGGCCTTTCCCTTTCCTTTCCCTCTTCCTGCCCGTCCTGTTCTCAAGACAAAATCATTGACTTCTCTTGGTGGATGCGTCCGCGATGGAAATCCGAAATAAAAAGACGTCCGAGAACTTGACGAATTAGAAGAAACGGGCAGAATTCCCGGGGCAATTCACGTTCCCCTAGGGAGGGTCGAGGCTTTCTTCCATGGCCTTGCTCACAAGCACGTGGTTTCTAAGGACGAAGGCCTGGAGAGTGATGAGCCGCCAGCACGGGACATGGTGTTTTATTGCAAGGCTGGGGTAAGGGCCGAAACTGCGGCTCAGTTGGCGAGACAGATGGGATTTAAAAACGTGGGGGTGTATCAAGGAAGTTGGCTAGAGTGGGTGAGGGAGGGGGGCCCGGCTGAGAGACTCTGAAGGGCTGAGACAGAAAGTGGTCGAGCGAAGACAAGAAACCTTTGGACCCGGGATGAGGACGAAATACTTGGGTTGAGACGAAACATTCGTAGTTTACTAGGTAATACTTTGGATAGTGCAGTGGAAGAGTTTGGATTCCGATCAACGAATAATATCTCTACTGTGACATTACGTAGGCAATGGAAACAAAATAATCTTCACGTCTTGAAGATTACAGGGGAAACGACGGAACATGGCATTGGGCAGATTGTGGGCAACAAACAACTTTGACTTTCTAGGAAATGTAGGGTAGGTGACGTCCTGGACACTTGCAAGCAAAATCCTTTCTCTGCGGCGAAGCCGATGCCTCTTCCTCTCCGTTTCAGGACAGCTATGTATGATACGACACAATGAACCGCCAATGCATTTCAAATATTCGGTGAAGAAACATGCTCATCTCGCTTTTCACCGCCTTTACCCCTCTCGTTTAAGGCCAGAATGTCTCTGTTCCCATATTCCAGCTATAAACAATTGACTCGTCTTCTAGAACAAGAGGGCTGCTGGGTTATCGCCGACGGGCTTGTCACCATCACCAGCCGGTTTCTTCACAGCAGGACTGTTGTGCGCAAAGAAGAGAATCTTGATCGTGATGGCCAGGCCAGCGTGTAGCATCACGACGATAATCAGAAGCGCCTTGCTTACTTGACGATCTGTGGCGCTCAACACGGGGTACAGATTGCGTATCAGGAATGCGACAGACAGGCCGAAGCCAACGGATACAAAGGTCCAATTCAGAATCTCAATGGGCGACCAACTTATAATGGCCACGGGGATCCAAATGAGGTTCGAGTAGCCATACAGCGCCCAGCACTCGAGGAGATTAGCCGATTCGCTGCCGAAGTAGCGAAGCGCGAGGAAGAGCACCACAGGTATGAAGAGCGTGTAGCCATAAACGAGGCCAGCAGATCCTAGAAGAGATAATTTGAGTCAACAATTGCAGCATACGCTCGGCCGATTTTTTAGACACGTTCTTGCAATACTAGCAGAGGCCACCATCTCCTTCGAGACTGTCATATGAAACGAGCAAGCTCGTCGGGACAAACAGCAAAGCAAGGGCTAAGAAAACTAACCACTCAAGAGCCTGAAATCATATGCGAATTGTGCAGTCCCTCTGCTCGACAACCAGTCACTGATGGTACCACCAAGGAATAGGATCAAGACCACAGTGGTAGCGATCCAAAATGGGCCGTATAGATCTGGGTTGCCTTCAAGAACATCGAGGAAGTTGGCCCGCGGGTACAAGGCTGCCCAGCAGCGCTGCAATACGGCCGATGTATCGACATCGAAAAACTGGGAATAGAACGAGATGGACCACAGAAAACGTTTCCCAGGAGGTGAGGACGACGCTGTCACTGGAAGAGGGAGCACGGAAGAGGCGCCTTTGCGACCGGCCTGGGATGTTTCGTTGAAGTTGGAGTTGTGGAATTCGAGATCCTCTTGGAGATCAGTGTGACCCAAATCGCCCTGAGGTTCAATAGTTCGTGAGCATGGGCTTAATGGATTTCCCGTCTTATTCAACGAAGTCTTTCACACTGGGAAAGTCTGAAGACAGCATCATGACAGCGGGTGTTTCGTATCTTACCTCGTCGTCCACGTCTACCACCGCGTCATAGCCTGACCCTGACATGATGATGGCGCTGTGATGTGTGTATTTATCCTTTCTAGTATCTGCACAAGACCGCCGCAAGGCGTACGGTCGCAGTGGTTAGTGAGTCGACAAGCGAGTTGTTAATGTTCAGCTAGGTACGTGTTAACGTGTAATGTACCTACATGTAGGTATCTCCTATGTTATAATGTTACCCTAGGTTCTCAACGCTATGGGGAGTCGGGACACATATGATGTACATATGTACCTAGGTCTACGCTCGGCCGGGGTCGGCCCAAGTTCTTGTTGCTTGTCAAGTTGGCTTGTGGAGCCAGTGATGACCGGGCTTTATCCGTGCCGACAAGGGACGCATTATTAACCCTCTGTACGTACTCACTTCCCATCAAGTGGGCTAAATACCGCATCTATCTGGCTCTACGCACATGGACTCAGAGTCGTTCTTGTGACTTGGGTACTTGAAGTTTAGACGGGTCTGGTCCTTAGCTGATGGCTGGCGCTAGATTGTGCATGTACGATCCTATTATGAGAGGCCGTTTGACGTGTGCAAAAGATTATACGAGAGGTTGGGGAGAATAAGGACAAGATCGTGGTGATTGTGTGTCTTCAGACAGTTTCTACTTGTCAAGGGCCGGTCTTATAATAGTTCGACCACTAAATCACCAAGAAAAAAGTCGGCGGGTCTGAACGTGTGGACCATTCATTCCAGCATTATCGAGATCGTATTGCCTGAGATGCATATGCTATAATAGAAACAATACCAACTCGTCCATCGGAAAGCGATTTTGTTCTTGCCATCTCCAGAATGCCGTAAAAATCCAGACGCCACATCCATTGGGGAAACCGTTTACTTGAGCTTCTTCTTGGGTCGAAGCTGGTTGGTGTGTCCGCACTTTCGCTTGCGGCAGTTGGTGGCACGAGGAGGGAGACGAGCCTGGAGGCATTTGTTAATTGAATGAGATCAGGGTGACTGCAGAAATTTTGGCCAGAAGTGTAGTTTGGAAACATACATAGCACTTGCGGCAAATCATCTTGTCGCAGTTGAACTTGGAGGCCAGAGCCTTCAACGAGGGCTCGATGATACCACCACGGAGACGGAGAACCAGGTGAAGAGTGGACTCCTGCAATTCGCGTAAATTAGCCACCGCTCGTTGTTTGCTTTTTTGTCTCGATTCCACGAGTCCAGACCCTGCACAATATGTCGTGAACGGGTTGATTACGCAATTAGACGAACCTTCTGGATATTGTAGTCGGACAGCGTTCGACCATCCTCGAGCTGCTTGCCAGCAAAGATCAATCGCTGCTGGTCAGGAGGAATGCCCTCCTTATCCTGGATCTTGGACTTGACATTGTCGATCGTGTCCGAGGACTCGACCTCAAGAGTGATGGTCTTGCCCGTGAGGGTCTTGACGAAACTGCAACGCGTATTAGCAAATCGACCGGAGGGATAAATATCGTGTCAGGGTCGTCGCTGATATTCGAGCTTACATCTGCACTATTGTAAATTGTCAGTACTGGTGCCCATTTCATCGTGCAGCGTTCTGGTGCATCCACTTACTCTTGACTGATTTTGTGACGCTGACGATGATGAAGATTCCTCTTGCCGAGCAACTCTGCGCGCAAAGTTGGTGGGGCTCAAAGCAAGTAGAATTGGGAAACCCTAGGTCACATGCTGAGTCACATGTCAAGTGCTAGCTCAGTTTATCGACAAGGAAAGGGTGGGGCTTACCGACAAGGCAAGTTCGTTGAGTTCGGTGTCAATTGGCGTTAGATCACCCGTTGTTTGTGCATTGAACTGGAATTACATACCCGAAGTTGTTGTCCCGCGCGAACTTTATACATGCACCGTGTACATATCATCAAAAACTGGCATATTCAAGCCCAGCAGGGAATTTTGCATGTGAAGCATGGCACAAAGTGTCGCAGATGGCACATAAAAAGTGACTATGGTGATAGATTGAGGCCTGGTCCTAGCAAGTTGCAACACGCCTTATCAATTTACGCTCGCATAAATTATAGATTCGCTGTCGATGACCGGCTGATTACGCTGCCACCAGATTAAGTGTTGTTCTAGTTTGTATGTAGCTCGTACCAGCATGTCAAGGGATACACCTGCAGCATCGCCTGCACGCAAATGATTAGCATAGCAAAGACTACGAGATCTGTCGTTCTGCTCTGGAAACTTACCCGCCGCGTTAAAGAACACGCTTGCAGTCTCGGGCAGATCTTGGACAGCTCGGAATGACTCATATCTTTTTGCCCCGGGGGCGGTATTGTTGTCGGCCTTGACTGCTTCAGCCAATACGCGATACGCTTCTTTTTCGACTTGAGACTCGATAACATCGGGGAAAGAAGGTTGAGGAGGCGAATCTAGCTCGACAGGGAAAAAATTCGTTATGGGATCTTTGGCTGTCTCAAGTGTCAGCTCGAGATTGCAATACACTACTTTGTTTCAATGATTGATAGGCTTACTGTTATTGCCGATGGTATCTCTCAAGTATGACACAAATGCATCAAACTCGCCGTCCTCTAGATTGGTGATCTTCTCCGGACTTAATTCTTCAAACGAAGGACGTTCTATGATCTGACGTCTGAGCTTCTCTAGTTGTTCTGTGTATCCTACCTTCCATTTTTCCCAGTCAAAGCGAGGTATGGGAAGACTCGGACTGGCCAGCGAGACAGACTGGCCGTGATTAAGCGGAAAGCACAACTTGGTCGAGACGACTAGAAAAGCGAGCAGTTTAATTTCCGGATGATCAAAGGGAGTTGTTCTGGCCTTGAGGGCGGGAAACTCGAAACAGTAGTCGAAGGTAGCTACGAGCCTCTTCGTAATGCTGACGACCTCAACTAAAGTGCGGTCAGATATTTTGCACCTTGAAAGCCGGACAGGAGCTTGCTCTTACCTGGTAATGCCAGTTCCTTGGCGTATTGAACGAGCATGGGAAACCAATTCATCTCCGGAAAAGTCAATTCGTAGTTGACCTTGTATGAAAAAGCAGTATCCAGCAGAATTTGATACAGATCATGACCCTTGAGACCACCAGCTAATGGCAGCTTGAGCGCTTTTGCATACGCACTTGGCATTCTTTTCTGCATCTCAATTGGCAATTCGACGTACTGTTGTGCGCAAGACTTAGTCAATATGACGATTACGGAATCTTCAAGGTAACACATAAAACTCACTGCTCGCAAATATGGCATGGTTCCGGATGATACCCAGTTTTGTAGGTCGGCCAAGCGTGTGGGAATTTTGAGAAGTAGGCATCCTAGATAGCACAACGCTATAGTCTCTGGCATCCTTGGCAATGGCCAGCCGTTTCCTCTCGCCGGGTCCCAACTCTGCACTCTTGAAGCCGGTTTCCAAGACAGCTTTTCTTGCATGTCTGCAGCAACGGGTTGCGAGCTGAACGTCTCGGGCTCTGATTCACTAATGTCGTAGTCATGGATGCTAGCGCCATATCCACGAATACGTAGATCCCAAAGATCACGAACAACAGTTTCGAGTTCTGGTCTGTGGCCCTTCTTTCGTACCAAGAACTCAAGTTGTTTGCGCAACAGTAGCTGGACAGCCTCGACATACAAACTCTTGCCTTCCTGCCCGATTAGCTGACGTTTCTCTACTTCTCTCACTTCCTTTTTTCGCCTTGCAACAGGGCCAGTCTGTCCCATGGCCTCCTCACCGCCAACCTCGAATTGAATGAAACCCTGCAACTGAGTATCAGCCATACGTCTGATTTGGCCCATGTGTGCACTCGAGGATCATTGGCTTTACTTCAATCTGGTGGCCTCGAGCGCAATACCGCAGCCCGTCCTGGAGATACCATTTTCTACTTCCGCATTCTGGACACCTTTCCCCGCGGGGCATTTTGCGAAGTTCTCGCCTGTCATCCATGGTTTCAAATCTATACACAAATGGAGAGTAGGGACGCTCTCATGACAGCAGATGACGAGGTTTCGGGCCCAACGGGGTCCTTGATATCGAAGGTACGACCATGAAAAAAAGACAAAAGGCAATCAGTAGAGACTAGAGACTAATGTGGCCCCCGGCTTGTGTGTGTTCTGTCAAGTCATGGTGTACACGGGCTATGGCGCGAGGTCGAAAAGTGGCTCGCACAATTAGGATTGGGTTGGCACTGGGCAGTGTCAAGTGTGCCCACCGACTGTGTACAACAAACTGAGGACTCTACGCAATGGTCGTTGGTGACCACTGACAACAACTACTACATATGTAACATGGGAAGTCCGAAGGGCCCCTCCTGCGTCGGGTCGGTGGGCCTATGGAATAGTAAAGCTGAAGAGTCCCGCTGCCGAGGATTCACGTAACCGCACTGACTGTCACGATACATGTATGCTGAGACTCTGAGAGTATGTACACGATATCACGGAGCGTAATTGTTAGACTAAACGAGTACTTCCCCAGCGGCCCTACGCTGCGCTTCGGGGGGGAGGGGGGAGGAAGACTCGCCTCGCTTCGCTTCGGGTTGGAGAGAGCTTCTCCTGGTCCCCCCCCCCCCCCCCCCCCAACCGACACTTGCCCCCCCCTGAACTTTGGCGTAAATGTAAAGCTTCGCTTTACTTCCTCATCTTTCAGTAATCGTCGTAAATTAGTTCAGCTTTACTAATAATGTACATATGTACCTATTAGGCTACTTCTATTAGGTACATAGTAGGTAGATATGTACGGCAATTATGCATGATCATTGGTTTCCATCACGTCGTCTCTCACTCACAACGAGCAATAATTGGCCAATTACTGTCAACTTAATTGATCACTCGTTCATATCTCAATTATTTTCATTGCCCTTCTCTGTTCGATTTGATTTACTTGTTTCGTCTCTTTCTTCCTTCCTTTTATTCAGATGAATAAACAAAGACGGACAATGATTCACATCACAGAGATGAAGGCGAGTCATCATCTTCACATGTCAAGGCAAATTTGCGTAGTGGTCAATCCCATGCCCTATATCACGCACATGAGTAAAAGCATGCCTCAGGGTTCTGTTCTTGTTCTTGTTTTTTTATCTTTAGATGGGGTATGGCTCGCCGTGCAGTTGATCTGAAGCTGCTGGCAAAATCTGGGTCAACTCGGAAACATAAAAAATGATGAAGAGCGCCCAGCGCCTGGACTGTGTAAGTATCCAGTGCGCTGCTAGCCGATACAATTCCGTTCATATAATGTCTCCATGCGCATCGACCTAAAACTATCGCTCACTGTGAATCTGACGTGCCTAGAGCCACTGTAAACTCCATCCAATTTGCTAGACCAGGACGGGTTTGGGTCAAGGCTACAAGCAGAGACATGCCAAGCTGGAGGCTTCGTTTAATCATTTACTGTTTGGGGGCCTCTTTGGCTTCGACGGCAGCCTCCTCGCCCATGGAGGTAAGAATAATAACATCTATCATCTCCAGTCAGTGTACGTGTCCAGATCCAAGTCGACATTTCTTTGCTGCAGACAGGACATTGTGCCATTGGTTCTCAAACAGAAGCATGATATGAGAGCGACTCACTGGTATCCTTTTCCTCGACCTTGAAGAGCTTGTTGATCTTTTCACCGATCTCGCCATCAGGCATCTTAACGTCGTCCTTGGTGTCACCATCCTCGTTCATGAGGGAGAGAAAGCCGTCATCGGAGATATCGAGCTAGGAACCACAACGTCAGTGATATAGGACACGGCCACAAATGATCATTAGAACTCACCAGCTGGTATTCACGACGGGTGACATTGGGAACATCCATGTTGTGGGTGGAGGGAGAGAGATCTTCGAGCTTCTTTCCAGTGAAGATGTCGAGGGCGACTAGATGGACCTTGGCGTGACCGTGCTTGCCAGTCTTGGAAGTAGACATGTCGACAATTTTGCAGGGCCGGTTCTTGATCACAACGAAGCCGTTCTTGCGCAGAGCAGAGCACTGCATTGGGTAGGTCAGAGACGCGCCAGCATCGGCGGAATCGAAGGTGACATCGTGCTACAACGAATCAAGAAGAAAAGGTCAGCCACTTCATTGATTGCCAATGCAGAACATGATTGCGACAGCGCCCGTTCTCGTACGAGCCCATCACTTCGAATTTTTGCGTTGTGCGTCCTCTATCGCGGAGCAGGTACGAGGGGACTATGCGGGGTGGTTTTACCCACTACCCGACATCTGTCTGTCGCCGCAGACCGGCGGCGCAAGGACTAGGAGCAGCGTGAGTGTCAGCAACCTACCTCTTCAGCCATGATGATGGATTGCGCAAGAAAGTGGACGTGGTTGATCGAAGAAGGGGAAAATTGGGAAAGCGACACCAAGAGGCAGTAGGGTGTTGTACAGTGGGTGGAGAGGAGGAAAAGAAAGCGTCGGAGGAAGGGCGAGAGAAGAGAAGCGAGGATGGAGGGGAAAAGGTGCGCCGTCTCGAATTTTTTTCTTGCCATGTGTGATTGGGCCCTGGGGCGGGTACCAGGAGGAGAACCTGTAGGTACATACATTAACTAGGTACATACCACATCAAGTTTGGGGGCAACAGTTAGCCTCAAAAAGACTTGAAAACGCCTCAAAAGACCCTCGAAGCAGCTCGCATGTTTCCGCAGCCCGTCATGGGAGGAATTGATGGCTCGCAATCGACAACTCATAATCTTGAGGATTGGCTTTCATGATGCTTCCTACAACCGACAAGGTCGGCAATGGCTCCTTGTATCGACTTGACGCTTCGCGCTGAACAGCAACGCTGTGCTTCCAGGCCTTTCCCGCACAACTGCAAGCTATCGCAAACTGATGAAACACGCTCCAAGAAACATACCGACATAAAACAACATGAGCATTACGGCTGCTGGCGAGTGACGTTTAGATGCACGTACTTATTACTGTCACATAAGTATTCCTCCCTGATGGCAAAGCGGAAGTGCTATTCATGGCTTGTCACTTCCTTGGCTTTGCTGGCACCGCTTTTGAAGCTGATCGCACAACATGCGTGTTCTTTCATGGGCCACGTGCGTGTATTGTTGTAAATTGCTGGACCAGGCGTACTTGAATTGCGATTGCTCGTTAGCAACACAATCCAACTCTTGATGAAGGCAACGCTGACTTCTTCGCACTTGTGGCAGCAAAGCAGGGATCAAGTCGTGTCACGGAAGTGATAATAAGACCTGTGATTTTTATATTTCTTGTATCACAAATGTTCTAAGACATCTTATTACAGATTGCACAGTGACACACACGCAATTACGGAGTACATGTACATATGACAATATGTTCCTAGGTACCTACGGGGTATCCCTATTCTTCGCCGTAACTTTTTATGCCGTAAGACGGTAAGATCGATGCCAATCAAAAACAAAATTGTGGAGCATCGCTGAGCGCCGTGAATTCTGCGATCTATCGCTTCACCATTGATATGTGACCGCAACACATTTGTATGACAGGAACCAACGGTCGGACCTAATCGGCCCGATGCACAGTGCGACGATAGCATAGAGGTTTTCCTCCCTGTACTAGGGTTTTTCCCCTATGATTTACCATGTAGAAGTTCTAGAACTGGGCAGCCTAGGTCAGCTCAGCTAGTGTATTTAATAATAACCGCAACACCGAACATAAAAGCATGGAATTGTTGCATGATTGGGCTCCTAATTAGCTAGGTACATATGCATCTACGCACACTCGTGACTCAACACCACGTTGGGCATTGTAACAGAAACAGCAACACACAGACACAAAACAACACACAATTTTGATCCAAAAGATCCCCATGCTGTCACCTCTGCCTTAGATTAATTGCCTATCAGACTTGCAAAACTGCCGTTGTTCAGCAACATCTTGTTCTACTTCATTCCAAACAGCACGAATGTCTCGATGATTGGGTACTAAGTTTTCGATGAACGCTCGTAGATTGAATTGAGATGGTATTTGAGAGCCACGATCACTACGAATCCTGACGTACGTTGCGGAGACGTGCCCGTCAATCATGCGATAATTGCTCAAGGCGTCCTTGAAAAAAGGCCGTTCCTTTCTAAAGGGCATTGCTGTAGGAAGGCAAAAAGCTCAGGTAAATCTTAGATCTGCCCTCCATCATAGTCGTCAAGGGCTGTGCCGTGGGGGACAATGAGCGTGTTGGCGTGAAGCTCAGAAGAGGGATTGAAGGACATGATGATGATGAAGTTGCAGTTAAGGAATTACTTTAATAAGAATCCAATCGTTACTGATGATTTTGACGCCAAGTTGATGTTGATGTTCGAGCGTTGGCTTGCAAGAGAGAAATTCTGCCCGAGAGCGTGGCATGGCCGTATCGAAAGCCCCTGTTCTACGGCTGCGAATAGTATGCACCCCACTCCTACGGCATAAAAAGTTACGGCGAAGAATAGGGATACCCAATTATACCTCCTAAAAGCTTCGTGACCTCGTTTGTTTTTGTTGGACAAGACAACCAATCATTGGCTTCCAGTCAGATACAAGCGGATCCCCAGGTGGCAGGTGCGAAGTAAGGTACTGGAAGTTGGTGTGATGACCTCGTCGCATTTGCAATATACCACTTGCCTGTGATGTGCGCCTGCCCATCGTCATTATCCCGTATAAGCTTGAGAACTGAAGCTTGTACGTATGATTGCTTTCGTAACCCTCAGAAGTCGCTCAACTAGCTGTCGAGTATAGTTGCCTTGCCACACCATACCATGTGGCTGGACCGGCTGGCTGGTGGCCCATCCGCGGCATCTACTCAATCAACGCCGCAGCCTGGAGGCAAGTCGTACTCGCCTCTCCCACGCCGAACGTCCAGCACCCTGAGTCCTTACGTGACTTCGCAAAGACCTGGACACTCTCCAAGAAATTCGTCTATATCATTCGTCTCCAATGATTCCGCACATTCCCTGCTCTCCCACCCTCGTCGAACAAACGGGCTGGCGCCACGACAATCTGTTGCAACACCCAATGTCAACGATTCCCTAAATCTCCTTAATAAGATATTGACGTCCCCAAAGGAAGAAGGTTTTAATGGCGAAGAAGGCCAGAATCTGCTGTTAAGCTCCATTACGGAAGCCGATCTCGAGCTCGAGGTTGACTTTGGGGGCTTATCCTTGAAGGAAGTGGCATCATCCCAAACGCCTGATGAGATCGAGGCAGCACCACGGCTGGGACAGATCCTGGAAGACTGTACGTTTAGGTCTTGATAGCTTGGACTTCCTGCATTTTATATATCATACGAAAAGCTATATCTAATAATGCGTACCACTCAGATCAAAAAGAGCGAACCACATTCGAAGGCCTTCATCGTTCCATCACTGCTTGCGACGATGTGCTAAATTCCGTCGAGCTGAATTTGATTGATTTTCGAAATAATCTCGCTTCTGTATCTGCTGATATTGAATCACTACAAGAACGCTCCGCGGCGTTGAACCGACGACTACAGAACCGCAAAGATGTCGAAAAGGCTTTGGGGCCGGTCGTGGAAGAGCTGAGCGTATCCCCTGAAGTTGTGTCTAAGATATCCACGGGCCAGCTAGACGAGTCTTGGGTTAAGATCATATGCGAACTGGATCGGAGGACGGTAGCATACGACAAAAAAATCACCTCAGGAACTCGACCCAGTAGAGCGTCTGCAGAGCTCGGTCCTTTGTTAGAAAAGCTTACGCTCAAGGTACGTAGGCCCTTAGCTACCTGCCACAAAAGATACGAATACCTTCGGAAGACTTATGCTGATACTAATATTCCTGGAAGGCTATTGAACGTATTCGAGATTTCCTTGTGGCCCAGATAAAAGCACTCCGATCGCCACACATTAATGCTCAACTCATACAGCAACAAAACTTTCTTCGATACAGGGACTTATACAGCTTTCTTCACAGACGTCATGCGGCACTGGCGGAAGAAATATCTCGCGCCTATATGAACACGATGCGTTGGTACTATCAAACGCAGTTCGCCAGATACCAGCAAGCGTTGGCCAGCATCAAGACTCACATCATCGATAAGTCAGACACCCTGGGCCACGAAGACACAATGCGAATGGCAACTGTGCTATCAAGCACACGGACTGCAGGCCCACCCCATGATGCTTTCAACTTGGGGCGGAGGATAGACTTGCTCAAAACGAGTAATCAGTCGGCGCTATCGTCGTACCTCACTGAGGAGGACCATACGACGCGCTATCTAGAGATCCAGTTCCATCACTTCAATTTGGCTCTGATAGACAATGCGACGGCGGAGTATACCTTCCTGGCGAGCTTTTTTTCTCCGGCCTTGTCGTACTCTCATATCTCTAAAATCTTCGCTCATATTTTTGAGCCTACCTTTGAGATGGGCCAAACACTTTCGAAGACACTTGTGTCTGACACATACGATGCATTGGGCATCTTACTTTGTATTCGACTGAATCAGAAACTCGCATTTGAACTTCAACGACGCAAAGTGCCTGCCGTGGACAACTACATCAACGGTACTAATATGCTCCTTTGGCCAAGGCTACAAGTCGTCATGGATCGACATTGCGAATCTGTCCGCCAACTAGTGACTAACTTGCCTAACAAAGCTCATCGTTCCGCAAGCGACGCTGCCAAATTGACGTCTGCTCCCCATGTCGTGACCCAACGCTTCGGTCAGCTTCTTCACGGGTTCTTGGTTCTGAGTGCGGAAGCTGGAGATGACGAACCAGTCGCAGCAAGCCTCCACCGTTTGCGCTCGGAAGTCGAGGCATTTCTTAACAAACAGAGCCTGTCGTATGGTGGTGATAACCGAAAAAGCGACCGGTTTCTGTACAACAACTACTCCCTCATTTTGACTATCATTGGAGATACGACGGGCAAAGTCGCCGTGGAACAACAGAAGCACTTTGAAAGATTGAAAGCGGTGCATCGAGAAGACGCATGATTCACTCCTTCTCCCTCTCGATCGCCAAAGCTTCATGACGCCGCTTGCAATAGGTACTACCAGGAAAGCAACTCTGCACTCACGTGCCTCGCCAATATTATAATCTTGTGAAATAGCTGAGAGAGATAGTGGTATATCTTTGAAATGACATGATTCCATAGATTCATGTTTTGGTTGAGGAAGGATTTCCTCCTTTGCGTCCCAAAAGTAACACGTTAGACACCCTTCATCTCTAGTGTCCAATGTTGTATCTCAAGTCTACATAGAAACCTCACGGTACCTTTTCATTGTCAAAAGGAATTTTGCAATATAAGAAGAGAAGGATACTAGTTCCCATTCAGATGTCTGCAGATCATTTGCCTTCCATGCTAAGAATGGTGTTGACTCTTGAGTGTACACTGCCTATGTAAATACTTGCTTGTCTACCGAATAACAGCCATGAGATAGCGATGTGAGAACGTACTTCGCCGTAAAACATAGGCTAACACGGCGACTGCCGCCGCAGCACCCAACAATCTGATAGGCCGGCGGTACTTCCAGAGTGTGATCGACATCGTCTCCCTTAATTCCACCCAGCGGACTTGTTTGACTTGCTCTTCGAAATATCCGTGGCCTTCTTCTAGGGACTGGTTGGCACACTGGTCAAGGTCTCTGGCCGTTTTCAAAGAGCTGTATTTGGATATATGCCGCCAGTAAGGTAAATACTGTGGTGGAAAGCGGTCGAACAAGCGAGTTGACTCAGCTATCAGTGCTTCAAGGTCCATATTTGGTGGTACTCTTGACAGCACGACTTGTAGCATGTCTGGTTCTACAATGTCTAACACCTCGTTTCTGCGGTTGATGACAATCTGAGCGAAGACATATATGGGAAAGACGGGCTCTCTGGCGAGGAATACATCAAAAAGACGTGCGATGTCACGATAGGCCTGTATGTTGTGCGCGTACATTGTGAGTGTACCTGCGAGGGCGTAAAACGGTTCTATGGTTGCAATATGTTGTCGAAGCTTGGGGTCGGCTTTTGCCAAAAGATCAGGCAGTAATCTGAGTTGCGCGGTCGTTGGTTCCAGGCTGGAGAGCATAAAGTCCCGTATGCGGAGGATGGATAGTCTTGCGACCACGGAGGCGCGCCACGGCGGCCGCAAGACGAGGAGGAACACCTGGCATATGTCATGATAGCCTTGGAAATAGCAGAGATATGGGTGTCGGCGTAATACTTCGAGGATGAGCGATAGCAATTCCGATTTGCACTTTTGCATGTCTGCCTCGGATCTGTCTGCGCGGGGGATAAATGTGAAAGGACCCCGAGGTCAGTTTCAGAGCAGGATCCATGGCAAGACACTTCTGGCGTTGGAAGTTCATCGAGGGTTTAAAGTGCGCTTTTCTTTGGGATTCTAGTTTATGTAAAACTCTCATACACGCACCTGTAGGATAATAGACGAACGCTCTATCCACATCAAGCTGCACTTGTTCTTCGTCACGATGCCGCGGTAGCCTCTCCCAACTACGATCGATGTCCGTGTCGCCATCACTGGAGCCGGCACTGCAACTAGAGGTATCGACAAAAAGTCCCATGAGAACAGGCCCTGCGATTCCAATACAAGGGTAGTTAGTCATCTAATGCGAGTATTCGGAATGTGTGTGAGAATCAGGTCGTGATAAGTAGCCAGAGGACAAAGGGCATCTACATATGCATACAGGCAAGTCCCCGTAGCTCATCACTAAGGAGCCCATCTGTCGATTCGGCAAGAATTCTTAGCTTTTGCACATCCCTCCATTTGCACGCTTCTCGTATTTCGTCAGATTTCTTTTCATAGAGGGCGCGATCTATCTGTTTGTCGCATAGCACGTCCTTCGTCTCGAAATTGTCTCCATCGCTGCTTGTTGATCCTTTCAGTGCCTCAGTGGATTGACTCTGCAGATCCATAAGATTGTGTGTGGCCGTTGTTGGGAGTTTGGAGCCGGGTTATCGGATGAACGACGTCGCGACTTGCAACATACCTAGGTGTTCTCGTTTTTTTGCGATGTACAGGTATGTACCCATCAAGAGATCGGTAGATGGTCGGATGAGACGTGATGCCATCAAGGAGCTACGCCACAACGTGGCGGATAAAACTGTGTTATACATACCTAGGTACATACCTACAAGTTACAACTCCGTACAGTATACAGGTACCTAAGGTATTAGGTGTATGTACCTACGTACGAAGAACCTAAGGTACCGCATTTTTTTTTGGGTTGATTTTCAGACATCCTTTCGGCTCCGTGTATGTATGTACCTATCTAGGTATGTACGTGTGCTCAAAGCACCATACGGAGTACCTAGAGCGTTGAGTAATACATAATAGCATTTCTGGCATCGTCAATACAATGCCTGTACCGTAATCGAATTTCAACAATCTTTTATACAAAGTGCACAGGAGACTACGTCACATGACTCTGCAGGCTGGTGTAACAGCACGACGACCGTTATCTACATGTGATGGGTATTCCACTTGAATGTGTGTCTCTTCTCGCTCCCCACCAAGTTTATTAGGGCTCCGAAGGCAGGCTGCCATGATTTTGCAATCATGGCTTTCCAAACCAGCATTCTCAGAGAAGGCGAATGGGTGACCGAGACAGTCAACCTCCAAGCCGCCCTCGAAGCATCATCAATCCAACGAGAGGCGACAACGGCACACCTGAATCCTCCGACCTGTGGCGTGCTATCTCGAACTGTTGTAGAGAGCCCCATCGTTCATTGGATTCTTCCAGCCCGCTTGAGATCAAAAGCTTACAACGATATCGCGTTTGTTGGAGTACGTTGTTGCGTTTCTTCTCTATTACGATTTGCATTTCCTCTTCGGGCTATGTCATCAGGTTCTTGACCCTTTCTGTTGTCACTGCACGTGAAAATTCACACGAGTGAAACCAGTAATCTTTATTAGGCCAGCGTGGGCGGTGAGGTAGAGAAGTCTCATGAAATGTGGCTTCCAGGACCATTTTGGCCCCTTGAACGCTCCTTGGATGACGTTGCATGTTTCTGTAACGGCTTGACTCTGCAGATGCCCCCGGAAAGCGAGGAAGTCATCAGATTCGAAAGTTCGACCAGTTCATTGACCAGCTTAATAGGATCATTTCGTTCAAATAAGCGAACTTCAACCTGATGGTCAACTTCATGAGGTGGCACGAAAAGATGACTTTGGCTGCCGTATAAGGGGCGCGGCGGTGCTTGGAGACTCGCTTCAACATGGCCTGGACAACGATGACGACGCAGCTATGATCAAGTCGGAAGATGAAGATACATTAATGCAGGAGCCGTCGGAATCAGGCGATGCTTTTCAAGACCAAGCTCTTGCACCTCAACTGTTGGTGTTAATGCTTGAGAGTGGTGGCACCGTTTATATCTGCCTTCGCTGGGAACCAGAATCAGGCCTGACTTTCGTCTTCACTAAGCATGAAAGTCCGGTAAATCTAACCTACATGGGCCACCTCCTTTCACTTAATCCGACGTCACGCTACATGGCCGCAGCATCCCCAGACGGAATTCTAGTGGTACATGAGCTTCGGCCACGGCACGAAATAGATGCACAGTATCGTCTAAACGGGTCGCTGGATCCTGTAAGGTCCCACCGGGTTCGTGCCTTCAAAGGAATTATCCAGAAAGTTCAATTTCTTTACCCACGAACTGGGGATGACAGTCACATCATTCTTATTCTGATGGTCACAAAGAAGGAGAGGATTTCTGCTGAACCAATCACTCGTATGGTGCTATACGAATGGGAACTCGGTCAGGATCTCAATCATGTATTCGGAATGGAAAACATGGGTACCAGAGTGCCCAAAGAACACCGCATGCCGTCTCTTCTGATTCCTCTGCGGTTCAGTACCGCTTTCATGATAGTTTCGCAACTCGAAATCGGCATTGTGAAAAACAGCCTTTCTGGTGTTGCCGTATTTGAGACACTGCCGACGAACCCACCCGGCAGAACACGCCTACATCATGGCTTGGCAGAGCCCCTTTGGACGGCATGGTCCAGACCATTCCGTCGGAAGCAGTATTTTGAAAAGACCGACATCATATACTTGGCACGCGAGGACGGAGCCATACTTCACATCGAGATCGATGCCCCGGATTTAATGCTTTCCGTGGTCAACGTTGGGCCCCTCGATGCTAATATTAACACGGCTTTCACCACGGCGTACGACATTTTTGCTGATGTTCTTGTCATTGGCGGCGATTCTGGGCCTGGCGGCGTGTGGAAAGTATGAATGTGCCCCTTCCCCTCGAGGCTACAATTAGGTCTCGGGCATATTGTATTACATGTCATGAAATTTTTTCGCTGATTCAGGTTCATCTTCTAGCTGGCGCCAAGGACTGAACTTGAGCGAGTTAGTGTGCTGCCAAACTGGTCACCGGTCGTCGACGTGGCAACTTCTGCAAGGAGTTCGTTATCAGAGTCAAATAAATATTCTTCGAAACCTGACATGCTCTTCAGTGCGTCTGGCCGGGGAATGAAGGGCACCTTGACGCAGTGGCGATGGGGAATCCAAGGGCGAATTGGACTGGAGCTAGATCCAGGCGAACCAACGAGGCGGTCTTGGGGATTCTTTATGGGCAGAACCCCCAAAGCTCATGGCCTTTATGGTTTATTGGCACTTCCTGACGCGTCTGGTGTACTTCGTTTCTCTGAAGATCTCGCGCAGGTTGACTCCTTAGAAGCTGATAAGACTGCGTTCGACCTGGCTTCCCGAACTTTAGATGCACATCAGACTGATTCGGGACTCATCATTCAAGTCACGGAGAGATGTATATCTCTGATAACAGCGTCGCACAATGCACGGCACTATCTTGAAGACATTCTTCCGATGGAAAATAGAACCGCGGAAAATGCCTTCTGCGGAAATGACGTGGTGGTTCTTGGCACCACGAGCAGCTTGTCAGCGTATCAAATTCACATCATTGCCATCAATGGAATGCGAACCAGTCTTGTCCAGAGCTGGGATGTTCCAGGAGAGGTGACGTGTGGGTCGATATTCGAAGTTACTGGAAACACGCTTGTGATTGTTGCCTCGGCTGTGGATAGCGTCTCGTGGATCTCCGTATTCTCACTAGATGGAAAACTCATCACGAGTCAAGCCCTGAACAGAAAGTCAAGTAAGCTATCATTACAACTCAGGCTGATTGATTTTTCGACTGACATAAGATTATAGACTTGGTCTTTCTAGAAGACCAATCATCTCAAGGACAAGCGAGGGATCTGTGCGACTTTGAGCCGTTGACGAGTATTTGTGCAGTCTATGCAAGTTTCGATGCTACCATATTCGTTGCTGGAACTCGGTGTGGACATCTTCTCACAATCAGGTTATGTGTCAAAGAATTGCAGCCCATCAGCTGGAAAAGCGAAGTAATGGGTGTTGCTCCAGTCGACGTCTTTCCAATGCATGGCCCCTTCGACGGCGTCACCGCAGCTTTAGCATGCGTAGACAACAATCTTGTCATGATGACGCAATTCTCAGAGACTCACCTCCATTTTCAATCCAAGAACTATGTATGGTTGACGGATTCCAATAACCCTTCTATGCCGTCACCCCGGGTCCACTCGGCTTTCAGCCTTGGCCTAAGTCTGTCAGGCCACGCCGGACATACCTCAATAATGGTCCTCGCAGATTCAGGGCTATTATTTGCAGACTTATCGCCGCACTACGCTCTTGTTCCTCGATGCATTCCCCTTCACGGAACACCAACCCGAGTGATATATTCTCATGCATGGAACTGCCTCGTGGTAGCAATGCTACGAGGTGACAAGCCGACGCTGGAGTTTATTGACGTAGATACTGGGAAGCATATTGCTGTTGCGTCAGACAAAGACAAGAATCAATTGGAGTTTATATCTGGTCTCGGACACCCCGGGGACAGAATATATGGCCTCAGTGAATGGCTCTATGTGAAAGATGGCAAGACATTTGCTTTTCTTCTCGTGGGCACGAAGGATGGGCGACTACTCATTATCTCTGTGAACAAACTGGAGGCTCGGTTTACAGAAAGTAATGGCTCGCGACTCCAGTATTGGACAAGGTACAAAAAGTTATTTGGAGAGCCAATCTACTCCATTGTTGGAGATGAGGACGGCATCATTTTCTGCGTAGACAGGACCATTCATTGGGATGTGTTGGATCTGACGGAGAAAAAATTGAAGGGCATGAAAGAATATGACCTGGATTCGCCGGCCACGTCACTGCGAGTGTCGCGCGGCAAGATTCTAGCATTGACCACGTTGCACTCTCTCGAAGTCATTAATCATAGGACGGCTTTGGACAACGACAACAACCATAACAACAACAATGACATGGTGCTACAACATACGGATGGCAGCGCACGTATGACTGTGCACACGATTGACATTGGCACGAACAAGGGATTCCCGAGCGACAGCCGCTGGCCCGTGACGATGCTTTCGGATACCAAAGGTGGAATTGCGGGGATCTGGATCCCCTGGAATCAGCATAATAAGGAGTGTGAAGTTGTTTTCGAGAGTTCGCTGCCGAAATCAGTGCGGCGATTCGTATATGCCAACAGCCGACCGCCTTGGGTCAAAGTCGAGGGACAACCCCGTTACGGCGTCATAGCGAGTACAGATGCAGGCACAGATGTACTAGGGGTATCTCTCGATGGGTCACTCAGACACTTTACCTTGATTGATGTAGAACTATGGCGACTCTTGAGCTTGACTCAGATCCTGGCACAGCGAAGTCCGTACTTCAAGCCTACTGGGAATAGCATATCATGTTCTGAAAGTAGGTGTTCAGACGAGGGGCTTGATCTCCCGCCTCGGCTGCACCCTAGGCTGATGCATGTGGATGGCGATGTGCTGAGCCAATGCCTGAAGCATCGGATGCTGGAACAGATAGTCGGGAAGGGTGATGAGCTTGAACTTTTCTTCAACTATCTTGACAGGCTCGAAGGCGGCCGATGGACGAAGGATTTCAGGTACGGTATCGGACAGACCGAAGAAGAGCACAAGAGCGCGTACTTTAGGCTGGGATACGGTGTGCTTGCTTATCTTCTGTCACCTGTCCTGTAAGCTGTAAGTACATGACGTACCTACTGCCCGTTTTTTCAATGCGAGTCAATACCAGACAGGTAGTGTAAGCAAATAGAGATATGCGTGGTAAAATTTGGAGCCGTTCGTGGGTTGCGTGGACGAAACCAGACAACCGTTGCCGCGACTCCCGCGAGGTCATAGGTGCCTTAGGTACCTAGGTGAACAAGGTACCTTAATGGGATGTATCATGCAGCGCATGCGGGTTGCGACTCAACTTGCCAGGACCTGAAAGCATCTCGCCGTAGCACCAGTGACCACCTTAGACTAAGTTCCCGCAATGCAGCGCTCACTGTGACTGGGCGCATACTAATGCTGCTGCTCTATTGAACGTACCTACATACTCCGTATATATGATATATCCCATGTTCGTTCTCCGAGAAAAGCCCTAGGAGGCGGAGCGTGGCACCAAATCGAACCGCAACCATTGCACATCTCGCACATGCAAGCTATTCACGCGAACAGCTGACTTTAGTTAATAAGGAGTTTAGTTACGAGTACATACATACACGGATGAACCGTGACTACAACTCTGTACATACTCTGTTCATGACTAGTGTACTACACCTTAGGTAGGTACCTACGGTATCAATTATGATGCATACCAGGCACATATATGATTCCGCCGCCTCCCCCACTTCTCTCTCCCAAAAGTACCTGCAGGTACCTACATACCTGGTACATATCTACATACCTACATATATATTAGGTACCTAAGTCCGTACGACAGGCAGGTCACCAAAAAAATTAGCGTCCCGATTCGGCCCCATCGTTCAAACCACGACCTAACACCGTTTTTTTTCTCGTCCAGCTCAGTTCTCTTGTCGCCGTCCTTTTGCCGCGGGGAACGTCTTTGTAACCCCAGATAGATAATTGCTGCACGACTGGACCGCCGCCACGATGCCGCCCAAGAAAAAAGGCAACAAGAAGGCCCAAGACGACTGGGAAGCCGACTTGGGCGAAACCATCCCGCCCGCTAACGAGACTGCGGCAGGTACGAATAATGCTGATCCTGAAGCGAGTGACGACCGTGACTCCTCTGGTGGAGGTGGCTTGATGGCCATGCTGCGAAAAAACAAGGAAAGACGAAAGAAAAAGGGTCTCGCAGACGATGAATTCGTGAACGGGGAGGAAGCTTCCGGCTCCGTTCCACCTCAAGACCTATCTAGCAAGGCTCCCCAAGAGGCCTCTCTAGATGACGAGTTCGCGTTGCCCGAGAAGAAGGGCAAAGGCGCCAAGGCGAAGACTGCAGCTAAAAAGGACGACGCCGCAGATGGGAATGAGGGCGAATCTGGTAAAATTCTCACAAAAGCCGAGAAGGAGAAGCTGAGAAAAGAGCGTGAGAAGCAACGCAAAAAGGAGCAGGTATGTCGTCCACTCTCTCTCCCGGTACTTTTGTTGCAAAGTGATACTCGTGCATTGTTTTCGCTCTACAGTCTGGGGCCCTTGATATACTAACATCATTTATTTCCCCTGACTCCAGGCTGCGAAGAAGAAGACGACGACAACTCCATCAGCAGCTCCAGCGAAGCCTGCAGATTCGGTCAAGCAAGCTGCTGCCAAAACTGACGATCAGGCCGCCCCGGCATCTGCCTCTGAAGCTGCAGGCAAGAAAAAGAAGATCCCAGCTCACCTTGCTCTGATCCAGAAGCAGCAGGAAGAATTACGGAAGCGTAAAGAAGAAGAAGAACGCCTTCTAGCCGCAGCGAGACTCCGGGCAGAGCAAGAAGAGAAGTTGGAAGAAGAGGAAATCAAGCGGAGGGAGGAAGCTAGGCTGCTAAAGAAACAAAAAGAAAAGGAAAAGATTGAGCAGCTGAAAAAGGAAGGCAGATTCCTCACCAAAGCCCAGAAGGAGGAGAAAGCACGCAATGAGCGAAAATTGCAGCAAATGTTAGCCGCTGGTATCAAGGTGGGGCCTCAAGAGTCCGCCGACGAGCCGAAAAAGAAGGTTGCGAAAGACATCAAGAAGAAGAAAGGAAGAAGTGAAAAGGTAAGTCTTCATCCCGGGTCGAAACAAAAGCCAACCCATGCCATGAGCTCAGACCTGTTTATACTGACTTCGGCTTACAAATTAAGGTTGATGAAGATGCCGCTCTCGCAGAAGCCGCTGAGAGAGCTCGCGTGCAAGCTGAGAAAGCTCTCAAGGAAGCCGAGGAGAAGGCTGCGCGTGAAAAGGCCGAACTGGAGGCGGTTGCTGCTGCTGAAAAAGCTGCCGCCCAAAGCGACATAGAGGACGACTGGGAAGCTGCTGCTTCCTCTGATGACGAGGTCAAAGATAGCTGTGATGCCGATTCAGACGACGAAAACTCCAAACCAGATGGGAAAGATGATGACGACGAGGAGGAAGAGTCCGATTCCGAGGATGAAGAGCTTTCAGCCGCCCGCCAGGCGGAACTTCAGCGTAAAAAGGAGGCGGCGGAGAGAAGGGAGAAGGCTCATCAAGCTGCACTGGCTGCACGGTCCGAGGATAATCTGCGATCCCCTATCTGCTGTATTCTCGGTCATGTCGACACTGGAAAAACAAAACTTCTTGACAAGATTCGTCAGACCAATGTCCAAGAAGGCGAAGCAGGTGGAATCACCCAGCAGATCGGTGCTACATACTTCCCTGTAGACGCCATTCGGCAGAAGACTGCAGTGGTAAACAAGAATAACGAGTTCGAGTTCAAAGTGCCAGGTCTTCTGGTCATCGACACGCCTGGCCACGAGTCTTTCTCGAATCTGCGTTCACGTGGTTCTTCACTCTGTAACATCGCTATCCTGGTGGTGGATATTATGCATGGTCTGGAACCCCAAACGTTGGAGTCGATGCGTCTTCTCCGAGATCGCAAAACCCCGTTCATTGTCGCGTTGAACAAGATTGACAGACTCTATGGATGGAAAAAGGTCGATAACAACGGATTCCAGGAGAGTCTGGCCCTCCAAAATAAGGCCGTCCACAACGAGTTCAAAAAGCGTTTGGACGAGACCAAGCTGGCCTTTGCTGAGCAAGGTTTCAATTCGGAACTCTTTTATGAGAACAAGTCTATGTCTAAGTTTGTGTCACTGGTGCCAACCTCGGCGCATACGGGTGAGGGCATTCCCGACATGTTGAAACTGATCGTCCAGCTCACTCAGGAGCGAATGGTTGGCTCACTGATGTATCTTTCCGAGGTCCAGGCTACTGTCCTTGAAGTTAAGGCCATTGAAGGCTTTGGAATGACGATAGACGTTGTGCTGTCCAACGGCATTCTCAGGGAAGGTGACCGGATTGTGATATGTGGTACGGAGGGCGCAATCAAGACAAATATCAGAGCACTTCTGACTCCGGCCCCGCTCCGCGAGCTACGCCTCAAGTCTCAATACGTTCATAACAAAGAGGTCAAGGCTGCTCTAGGTGTCAAGATCAGTGCACCCGGGCTCGAGGGTGCGGTTGCTGGTTCCAGACTCATGGTCGTCGGACCTGATGATGATGAGGAGGACATTGAAGATGAAGTCGAGGCTGATCTGGCCAACTTGCTGAGCAGAGTGGAAAAGACGGGCCGCGGCGTCAGTGTACAAGCATCCACGCTTGGTTCACTAGAAGCCTTGTTAGACTTCTTGAAAGATTGCAAAATCCCTGTAGCCAATGTTGGCATAGGCCCTGTCTACAAGAGAGACGTGATGCAGTCGGGTATCATGCTAGAGAAGGCACCGGATTATGCTGTGATGCTTTGCTTCGACGTCAAGGTCGACAAGGAAGCACAGGCATATGCCGACGAGCAAGGGATCAAGGTCTTCACAGCAGACATTATCTACCACTTGTTCGATGATTTTACCAAGCACATGGACGAAATGTTGGAGAAGAAGAAGGAGGAGTCCAAGATGCTGGCGGTCTTCCCTTGCGTTCTGAAACCTGTTGCAGTGTTCAACAAGACAGGGCCTATTGTCATAGGCGTCGATGTTGTGGAGGGGCAATTGAAGATAAACACACCCATGGCTGCTGTCAAGAACAACCCGGTGACTGGTTTGAAAGAAGTCATTAGCATTGGTAGAGTGTATGTTTGGCAATCATGCTCATCCCCACCCCCTTTTTTTCCATTTTCCCCCCATACCCTTCTCTCTGGATTGCCACGTGATCTGTTCTGTTTACAAAACACACGTCAATACTCTGCATAGACTAATCCTCGTCCGTCATGTAGCACCTCCATCGAGCGAGATCACAAGCAGATCCCCGTCTGCAAAAAGGGCCAGCCCTCGGTTGCCGTCAAGATCGAGATGGGTGGTCACCAGCCTACTTACGGACGACATCTAGAAGAGACAGACAGCTTATACAGTCTGGTCTCTAGAGCCAGCATCAACTGTCTCAAGGAATTCTACAGAAAGGAGGTCAGCAACGAAGAGTGGCAGCTCATCATCAAGCTGAAGCCTCTCTTCGACATCAACTAGAACTGCGTTGTACTGGAGCACATTACTCTTGCGTTTGTCGGGCGCGACTCAATACAGGGCTAACTGTTGCGTGCATATATACGTTTCACAACATGTATCAACTGCAATCTAGCAAACGGAAGTCGCTATACCAAAGCAATGGTCGAGGAATGTCTACGAGGAGGTAGAGACGAGATTACGCGGTCCACGCACTGTAAACGATATGGCGATTAGTGTAAACCTTGTTGTGTCAGTACAGGCTGCATAATCCATTGCTACGAAGAAGTTCCGTCTCCATGTGTGTCTTGTAAGCCGTATGGCAGTCACCATGGCGCCTTCATGATGTCCCTTACTTGTAAAACAGAAGCGGAGCAGCTCATGCAGAAGATTTTCAGAAGGATACAACGCCGTGCGTGAGCCATCATGGAATGAGAAGTCGCAGTGCAAGTCTTGCAAAACAAGAGGAGGAGAAGCCGAGTGATATACGTGTGGCCTTCGTGTAAAGATACGGCACGCCGCCTTGTTTGGTACTCTAGACATGGTACAGACCATGTTTTTCCATCGGAAGTCCGTCCAAGGACTGGATTGATCAGACTGTAATAAATTATGCTGAGTTGGGATCGTTCTACGTAAGATCACTCCGAAAGGTGACCAATGCCCCCGTTAACATGAAAACCGTTACATCCAGGGGATAGATATAGTCTCTGTGGCTCTATCCAATGATTTTGATATACATACCTAGATTGTACAGGCTTCGACACATCTAGAAGTACATATGCCTGAAGCAACATCTAGAAGTGTTGCCTGAAGCAATAAGAATGCATATGTAGTTTACGCTGAAGGTATAACAGGTTGCGCACTATAGAGGTAATAAGTAGTTACGAAAATACTAGAGAGAAAAATGAAGCCGCGGAGACTCTACGCGAAGGATCAAGACATGATTCGGTCGGGGTCTACGTGGCCCATCCCCTTGAGGTCCGGGGCAGACGTGCATCTCTGTGATTAGCGGGTAAGAATAAGAGCTGGACGACGAAGTGCGTGCCTAGTACCTATGTACATACCATGTTACTCAAGTGACAGACTGTCACAGACATGATACATCTGTACTTATCACATGGCGGATACAAAGATGGAAGTGGAGCTAGCCACAGGGTGAATACATACATACATACCGTGGGCTCTTCAAGACTTCAATCCAATCATGAGTGCTGGGTCCTGGCACGATCGAAAAGAACGAATATATAGCGACTAGTCAAGATAGTTTTATACTAGTAGCAACTTTTGATAATGAACCATCTCCGTTGTGATGTCAAATCGGCCATCAACAACCTCATCCAACCCTGCTTCGTGTCCGTTTCACTCATCTCCTTTCAAGCATGTTCATGCCGTCCTTTTCCTTGGAGTATCTACGTACATGTACTTTGCGTCCATTTCGAGTGTCCAACCAGGTTTGATCTATTTTGACTCAGTATTTTGCTCGCTTTCAGGCTGGGCAGCATCGACGTCTCGCATCTCCTGATCGTCTCCAGTCTGTTGCGTCGCTTTGTCGGCCTCCGGCTCTGCTTCGGGCGCCTTTTTGGCAGCCTGCTCCGCCGCGGCGCGTTCCTGAACGGCGATTCGTTCAGCTTCGACTTTCTCAAAGTGGCGCTGAACAATGGGGCCAGCAAGGGCCCTCAATTCATCTAGTTTGGCAACGTAGACGCCCTTTGAGGCATCATCGCCCTCATCGTAGAGCCAATCCTATCGAGAATATGAATGTGAGCCTCCGTATGACACCGGTCAAGAAATGTCGAAGACCAGGACTGTGCATGCAAAACTTACCTCCGCGGCTTCCAACTGGCCCTTGATAGACGCCTTTTCTTCGTCGGTGGTGAGATCGGTGTACTGCTCATCCAGCTTGGCACGAAGATCGTAGATGTAGGTCTCGAGCTCATTCTTCTTTTCCTCCGTATCGGCAACTTCCTTGTCTTCCAAGATCATTGATGCTTCCTTCTCTGCCAGAGCGGTTTTCTGGGACGCATCTAGGGAGGAAGTGCCGCTAGAGATGGGCAGATCACCCTTTCGGATCTGCTTTTTCACCTTTCGCGTCTTCTTTGGAGCGTCGTCTTTCTTGTCCATGTCCATGGCCTGCATCGAGCTCATTAGTACACAAGCTTCGATAGATCAAGGTGGCCGAATATCTTATTCGTCTCAACACTTACGTCTGGGTCCTTCTTCTCGCCGTCTTCTTTCTCGTCGTCCTTGACCTCCTCTTCAACTTCTTGTTCTTCAACGTAGTAGCCTGATTCAACGTTCAGAACACCATGGATATTAATGCGAGCCTTGAGCTTGCAAACCATGAAATCCTGCTGGCCCTCAACCTTGACACCTTTGACGGAAAATCGACCAAGCCACGGATTCTGCTTTCCGGGAAGGTCCTCAGGTTTCAAGTACCTAGCTTCAAGATCGAAAGTCTGCTTGCGGAAAAAGGTAAGGATTTTTGTGGAGGGCAAAATGTTGCCCTTGGTAAAGACCGTCAAGCTTGTCTCTTCATCTGGTATATCGTCGGCCTTATCCCAGGAGAATTCAATTGGGTAGCTGACGACATCCTGGACGGAGAAATCACGAACGCGAAACACCGGTGACAGGATGGCACAGCTGAACGCGCATCCACGAGCAATGGCTTCATCAGCGTTCATGGTGAAAGACAGCGGTTTGCTAAAGAAGGCTTGGATACGCTCCTTGACAGCTGGTACGCGCGAGCCACCTCCAATGATCTCAATTACGTCGATGTCATCCTTGGTGAGGTTGGCTTGTGCAAGAGCCTGCTCCAAAGGCTCGTGGGTGCGTGCCAAGATAGGCTCGATCATGGCCTCAAATTCCTGACGAGTGATCAAAGCGGAGACATCGATGTCGTTCATGACCGACTCAATGTTGACAGGAGCCTGCTGGTTGGCGGACAAGATCTTTTTTGTCTTCTCAGCAGCGGCGAGGGTGCGAGCCATAGCTCTGCCGTGGGTGTAAATGTCGACCTTGTACTTACCCTTGAACTCCTTGGCAAGGTGTTCCACGAGAGCTCTGTCAAAGTCACGACCACCGAAGTTGCGGTCCCACGCGGTGGACTTGACAGCTAATTCACCTTTCTTGAACTCTACAATGGAGCAGGTGTAATTGCTGTGGCCAATGTCAACGAAGCAAACTCGACGGGGCTTCTCGTCGGCAGCAGGAAGGTCAAGCTTCGTAATGCCCCAGCCCAGCGCGGCGGCAGTCGTGTCATTGATGAGACGCAAGACCTTCAAGCCGGCAATCTCAGCAGCGTCCAGCAGAGCTCGCCGCTGGGCATCGGTGAACCAAGCGGGGACGCTCATGCAGAGTTCTGAGACAGGAAGCTTGAGCTCGGTTGCAGTGTTTTGCTTGATCTTGCTCAAATACATAGCAATGAGCTGAGTTGATGTGAATTTCTCGGTGCTGCCGAGGTAGTTAACCTCGACGCCAACCTGGCCATTTATATCAACGAGAGGAGCGGAGACGAATTGCTGTTCATTCTTGATATCGGAATCATTGAAGGATCGCCCGGCAAGTCGTTTCAGGCAGCTGACTGTGTTCTTGAGATTGGTAATTTCTTGAGTCTTGGCCAGTTCCCCAAGATAACGACTTTTGGGGCCGAAGCCAACCATAGAACTGAATGGGAGAAAATTGTCTTGTTAGTGTCACAATGATTCGTCATAGCTAGAATTGGCCTTCTGCTAGGAATGTCTTCCCGGCAATAAGCATAGGAAAAGGGACTTATCGCATGAATGGTCAACTTACGGGGTAGCTCGATTAGAGACTTCATTGGTTATCTACGCAATTGAGGCTTGTTAGCAAGCCTTCTTGTAACGTGCATCGGTCTCGATCCGCAACATAGCGCAGACACAGAAGACATCGCACACGTGATGGACTCATTCATGAACACTGCTCACCACATCGACACCGCGGTTTCTAGCAACAGCAACCACCGTCTTGAGAGTTCCGAAGTCGACACCTGTTGAATTAAGTTATGTTAGCCATTACTATAAAGCTGACGACGGCGGTGATTAAGGGGCTGCAAAGGTCTCTGCCCCGTTGTGTCGGTGCCTCATATCGTGAACATCTTTATTATGCGACGAAAAGTTGCCCCCCAAAGAATCAAGTAAAGTCAAAGAAATCCGGCCGGCTTCTCTCAGCCTATACTGTTGCTTACCCACGACACTCATTGTACCGAGAATCTGTAGCTTGTCTCACTTATGATCGTTTTTCTGTGAATGTTCTATTCGTCTTTATCGCTTATCTCGAGCCACCGAGGGGTAACGCGGGGGTGAACAGAGGACAGGTGAGAGCTCGAACGGGATCGATATCTGTGGTGATGGACGAAAAATTGAAGTCAAGGGCCAAAGCGCTCGCGTGGCTTGAACGTCGACGTTTGAAAAGCAGATCTGGCGCAATTCGGCAGTGTGGGTATTTTGTTAAGGTGCAGGCAAGACGGACGTTGAGGCAGCTGCTTGGGACGCAGGGCTCGGGAGTGCGGATTCGAGACTTTTCTGCTCCTCAATTGGGCGGTGTACAAGATGTGTACGTACCTACGGGCTACGGAGTACCTACCCTCATGTGCCTACCGTGCAGAGTATGTACGGAGTATGTACCTAGTACATATCATGTATCAGCAGCACAGTACTATGTACTCTGTAAATTCTATGAGACATACATTGTACTAAGTACCTACATATACGGAGGCACACACTTCGTACCTCATATGTACATATCGCATTTGCGACTTCAGCCCCGCCAAGGACTGAAGCGCCCACATTTTGTCGAAGCGGGAAGAATTTTCCAGAGCCTTCGCTTGTAAGTTGTTGTCGCTTTCTTATCGTCCTCTTATCGGACTTCGTGGAACGTCGATGATGACACTCAGTACCTAGGTAGTACCTAGTCAGGACTCAGGAGAACCTCCTTCTTGTAGAACCTCCTTCTTGGAGGGGTTGCAGGGACTTTTGTGCATGCTCTGCGGCTACGGTCTGAGTGTGCATCTGGAGAGGCATTTCTATGAACATTGCACGCAACTCAAGTATATATACCTAGACGGTAGACCACAGTTTCTCTCTTGGTCTAAATAAATAAACTATAAGACAGCGACCTCTTCGCGGAAGGTAACTTCATCGGGTGCGTAATGCACAAACTCGGAAAATTGGCACCCCGTTTTCTTGTTATCGAAATAGACTTCAAATGAATGATTACATTTTCAGCCTGGGGATAGATTCCTCTTTCCGTCAATCCGCTTGAAGGCTTATTCATTTATGGCCCATACATTTGCAACTGCCACATCATTCTTCCCCCTATGGAAGGCGAACAATGGCTCCAACTCGAAGAGGGACATGATTACATGGGCATCAACGTGTTGGCCCTGACCCGCGTAAAGTAACGTGTTACTGTTCTCATGTCTTCCCATAGCTTGTTCATGCTCTTCGTCCGCCCGCAAATTCATAAGGCCATGAGTCAATTTCTAGCATAGTTCAACCGCTTCGTCTCTGCTTCTGGCTTCCTCGATCGTTAGTTTGCTCGCGATTTGGGAAGATATAATGGCCCTATGGTTTTCCTGGGACTTGAGAATCGGCCATCAACCGCATCTGGAGGTCGCACAATGCTCCGCTTCCGGCTGACAAGAACACAGTCCCCAGATGTGCCATCAGCGATTATCCTTGCTTCCTTTGCGGGCTTGAACGTCTCGGGCACAACGTTGAGTTCGTCTCCCAGCTTCTCTGCCCGCTCTGCGGCTTCTCTAGCCGTTGTGTTTTGATCAGCTGCCGCAGCGTCCGCTCGTGGACCTCCCCAAGTCCGTGAGCCAGCCGTCAATATTCCGTAGACCATGTAGTACCAGTTGAACAGAGGGTTCATAATGAACATGAGAGGATACAACCAAATCTTGAAACGTTTCAGTTTGGCGCCAAAGTATAGCATCAGAAGCCAATTCAACCCTAGCGACACTGCGATGAAGCCTACCGGCAAGTCGTGCAGCTTTGCTGTGGTTGTCATCAGTGCGATGACCATGATGAAGAACAACAGCGCTGTGGTTCGAATCGAGTTTTGCATGAACCTCACAAGAATCAATACCGGGTATCGCTTCCATAGGCGCCAGTCCGTCAGCATACAAACTTCATTTGTTATGAAACCAAGAAACCATCGTCGCCTCTGCTTAACAAGGGACCCATAGGTTTGAACTGCCTCTGTCTTGCAGAATGCAGACGTACACATCTGGATTTGATAACGCTGCTTGGCACCTATCATGAACAGATGTGTAAGCCAACGGTCCTCGCCCAAATGACATTTGGCGTAATCGAATAGGTCGTCACACTCCTCGGCTTTATCCGCGAAGTAGTATTTGGCCATACGCCTGAAGGCAGAAAATCGAAGCATTGTCAGTGCCCCTGGAAGACATGTGACAGAGCCACAACCGGATTCTACAGTACGCTCAAACAGCTGTCCATGGATGTATTCCATATCCTGAAGCAGAGTGATGATGCTATGCTTCTTTGTCGTCGACGTGATGACTCCCGTCATAGCCAGCATCTGCCTGGAGTTCCCCGGGCTCAATTCCATGTCGTAGACGAAATTCTGAATGCAGGCACTGTCTAGTACACAATCCGAGTCAATGAACAGGATGAAAATGTTGTCATAAAGTTTGTTGTACTCAGCGTATATGCGATCAATTAGCTCGAATGTGAGTTTCTGACAGTGCCTTTTGCCGCCGTGAGGAAATCGAGACACTGTGACCCTCACAGATTTATAAACGACATCGATACATGCAGGATAGTCACCTAGACCATCCGGTACTCCGAGATATCGTAGCGTGCGTACATACAGCTCATCTGCCTCTTCATTATCGAAGGACAGAAAAAGATGAACGCAAGTCGTTGGATAGTCGCACTGGACAACAGAATCGACTGCCCCCATGAGTACTTCGAACTCTTCGTGGTAGCAGGGCATTACTATGACGGCTTTCGGAGCGGCAATCTCGTCCAGCACCCGCTGCATCCTCTTCTTTCGCCCCAAATGATGAGTGGCAAGCTGATAAATACAGAATAGCCAGGGAACCGTCAGTAGTATCGCAAAGCTCCAGAAAGCAAACCATTGTAAGAATGATACCATAGCTTCTGGCCAGACGCTTGATATAACCCGAGGTAGCGGAAGAGTAACGAGCATAATGGGAAGAAATATGATACTGAAGATTCATCGCCAGTCAATTTTTAGATGTGAGCGGCCCCTGACCCTGTCTTTTTTCACTCCGTCTCTTGGAATAGCAAAGATCAACATACCGCAAGATGGAGAAAGCAAAACCGATCACTAGGCAAAGGGCACGAATCGACCAGTGTTCTGCCTTCATATATGCTTTGACGAAGCAGTAAACGAAAGCGGCGAACCAGAGGAGCCATTCCAGACAAGCCGTGAGCATGACGAATCCAACGATAGCAGTATATATGATCTGTGAACTTAGCAGCCATCTACATCCACCATTTATAGTGTGCGGATCTAGGACTCACATCGTTAACCGGCCACTGACTAGTTGAGACAGCCATTTTCTTGAGTGAACTCTGCGCAAAGCGAATCGGATGGAGACTGATCTTAGAATGACGGCACAAGGAATCGGCCAGAGACTTCTCTACTCGACATGGTAAAATTAGAATTTTCTACGAGGGAGGAGAGAGGAAAATTCACATTGTCTCTAGTCGACTTGTGGATTGCCTTTGCCTCTGTGTCGCCCAAGTTTGTGCCAAGAGAGGAGGTCTGAGCTCCAAATCAGCTTGCATGAACAACGGGGCTCATTGTCACACTACGTATGTACGTACCTATTATTAATGCAGCAACCAGCGAAAGCTGGCAGCAAGACGGGTTCTTCACGTGTGCAGTATTCACTACCGGCGATCGCATTACCGAGTGGAATCACCACAACGAGCAAGGATCGTCAGCAACTTTGTCAATCATGCATATGTATCTCAAGTGCAGCCGAAGTCAGTTGACTTTGAGTTGTCCTTGTGCACGTGCCACAATCGAGCCTAAGAAGGTATTTGCCTGCCTACCTTGAATATACAAGGTAGGTGCGTAATTATAATAACGTCAGTAACGATTTGGACTGATCGATACCCGTCACATTATTAGCCTCGCTCGCAGGCAATCAAAGATAGAACGCATTATTCATAAAAGGCATGTCTCCTAAGAAAGCCATGCAGACTGCAACAAGAACTGGAAAATGTGAATATGTCTCTCTTTCCGTTCCGCCAAATAGACCACACGATAGCTTATGCAAGTTCCACTGATAGATCAATCGTATAGATAGGTGACCGGACGGACGTCGCACATGGCTGGCGTTAGTCCAGTTCTGTCCAATAATTCGCGGCCATGTGCAAACATTACGCGATTGGCCCACACCTTTAGCTTTCATGAATGGCTTGCAATCTTTAGAATGCGAAAGGCTGCAATGAATGTCAATGAGCCAACGCCTCCCGCATTTCCCACCTGGGCGCTCCCGTGAAGGTCTGAGCGCATCTAGGCGCAGCCAACTTGCTAAATATGTATGTATGTACCGCCTGGCGACTGTGAGGTGGAATTTGTGCCAGAAGGACTGGCGCGCAGCATAGTTGAAGCGCCAAGGCATGTCTTGCTGAATCGGCTGCGGAGGCAGTACGCATTCATTTGCGCCCAAGAGACCTTCTTTTAGCAAGGTCGGTCTTGCCATTATTCGATCCCATACGCTCGCTCTACCAGTCAACGTCGCTTAGCTGCAGCTTTCTCACTCGCTGACTGCGATCCTTATTCGGACGGTCCACACGAATGTGATGAGACGCTAAGATTCGGTCACTTTCTGCTGCAAGATTTGTCAGCCAATCCGGAACACAGCAAATACCCTCCGTTGGTGATTACCATCTTGGTCCTCATGCTGTTGAAGATCATAATTAAGAACCAGATCCTTAATTCGTTGTTTCTCTTCCTTCGCAGCTTGTTGTTTCGTTTTCATAGCGACAGCAAAGGTCGAATCAGAAGGGAGCTCAACAGTTCGGGTCTGAGTTTTTTTGGATGAGGAACTTTGTTAGCTTGCAAGCCTAATAAGACTCGCGATCGATACATCTCACTTGATAACGTACCTGCTGACGATTCCCTTTCTTCGTCAAAAGTGAAAACACCATTTTGTTACGGATGGGAGAAGAGGGCTCTTGCTCTTGAGTCGCGCTGATTGATGGGTCTCGGGCTTTAGATCGGACAGGCAGGGGAACATCGAAAAGGGGCTTACGCTCGAATTTGCGGGATTCGAGACTCTCGGCCATCAATCTGGCATATTCTCGTTCGAACTCAACTTCATCCTCGGGGTCAACAGTCTCTTCCTGACGAGTGACGACAATTGACTCTTCGTTGAAGTCAACTTCGTCAACAGAATCATCGTCCGGGTCCAATTGCTACCAAGTGTCAGAGAACCCTACCGGGAAGTAGATGCGCGATGAAAATGAGGTACCCACGTCAGCTTCGTCATCGTCAGACACGCTATCGTCATCACCTTCGACATCTTGTTCTATATCATCCCCATCGCCATGCTCATCGTCTGATGAAGCTCCACTGGTCGCGTCGTCTGTCTCGGGAGGTTTGTCGACACCTGCCATCTTCTGATCCTGAACGATGGCGAGTTGAAGCGCCTTGGCTGCATCGTCAAAATTTGTGGCGAATTTCCATTGAGGCCGGGTGAGTGAATAGACGTCTTGTACAACAAAATCAATATCCATGGGAAGAGACGGCTTGGTATGAACGTAATACTATCGATGGTTTCGCAAGAGTTAACAATCGAAGCCTAAGTAGCGGACGAGGAAGTCACACTGACCTGCAAAAAGGAAAGAAAATAGTCCAGCTTCTTGCCTGCGGCGCCTCTGTTGAAGAACATCCCGCATGTTTCTAACATAGTGGAAACAAGACGAATTCGGAAGAAGTCATCTGGGGGATCGAAGGGATTGGGTCGGCCAGGGACAGGAGGGCCTCCTATACTAACAGTCAGCGACAATCGGTCTCGGCATTACGCACGTGACTGACCATATCCGAAGGTAAGAATCTTGTACATCGTGTCAAAGATGACGGGATGCTCAAGCATTCTGTAATTGTATAGCTCTCCCAAGTACTTCACCTCGGCAATACGACGTTGATAAAACCGAAAATCATTATGCTCCAAGCCAAGGCTGACTGACTCAATGACGTTGTCGATCACTCTGACAACGAACTCGGGATGATAGCGATAGAGGGCGCTCAACAGTATGCCCAATAAATGAATATTGCCGTACTTGACCTTTCCGGGCTTCGAAAACACCTTTTCAAGAATCGCAACAACCTATTGACGCTTCCAGTCAGTGCTTCCACGCTTTCGCGCTCACGTCTAGAGCTCCAGCAGTTACGAATTTCTCAACGCACCTCTCCCTCCTCCCAATGTAGCCTGCGAAGCTGCTTCAAGATTTTACTGTAGTTTCGCTTCGTAATGTCACTATACACCAGTTTATGGACGAAGAGCTCCATGGGCGTACGCTCCTTCTGCTCAATTGCGAGTCTCTCGGGAGGGTCGACATAATAAACCGCATTTTCAATAAGCATGCGCTCAGGCTGTGCAATGTGATGTACAGATTTCTTGCGCTGTAACGTCTCGAGGAAGCTTGCCATTCTTGGGGCAGTCTCCGAGCGCTTGAAAAGATATCTTCCGCAATTTTCAATCAAGTTGCACAGAATCTCGATATTCATTCGCGAGAAGTCGTCCAGGCTGACCTTGAGACAATGAAACACTACATGCTCCGGCACTACACCAAACTTTGTAAGCTCGGCTAAATATCGAATATTGCTGAGTCGCACTCGGCCCAAGAAATCTTTATCCTTTCTCCGCTGCAAGCTTCGAAACTCTGCATCTAAATAATCCACAAGTCCCTTGGGAATGTCGGGCATATACTTGCCAAGAGTAGCCACGAGTCTAGACCATGACGGAAGCAAGTCGCTACGGCCTTTGGGTATTTCCGTCAAGGCCTTGACAAGGCGGTTTCGGGACGCCTTAGAGTTCAGAAAGCAAAAGTCTATGGCTGTTTGGTCGATGACGTCTTTGCTTGTAAGATCGGGTAAACGAGCCAGTAGAGCATCGACCTGCGCGCCAATCGTTTTGTTAGCTATTGCAATGGACTGGTCATCGGCTGGTTCTGTGCCTGCCGCAGTCGAGTATGGCTCGTTGCTCTCAATCCTCTTGCCACTTTTATCGTCCGTATCGACATTCTTCTTCTTCTTGCCATCTTCTAAAAGAATTTGCGGAACTTTCCCCCTCAAATCGACCAGGTTTTCGTAGAATCGGCGTTCGTCTTCGTCTGCCCATATACCAGCACCATCACCCGCAACTCTTAGAAAGTCGCCGGTTTTCGCTAAACCTATTGCGCTGTTCGAAGGAGTTAGGGAATCGCTCGAGTCCTTCAAACCAGGCAGTTCGGCACCAATTGCGTCGGCGACAGCTTGGGCATTGGCGATGAGACGTTCCTGAGCCTTTACCTGCTTTTCGTAATTGGCCTGTCGGTCTTCGAACACCTCACCTGACTTAACATAAGCCTCGGCGTTTCGACGAGCTTGAGAAATGATGAGTTTCTGGTCCCGCACTATGTGTGTGGCCACATCGTCGAAGTATTTTTTCAGGATTGCTCTAAACTGTTCGGCTACTTCGGGAGACGTGAATGGCCCTTCTTCGGCTGCATGCGTCGGGTTGGGCTCGTCACACGCATGAGAGTGTGTTTCAGTATGTTCATTGGTAGTGCCGTCCGCCTCAACTGTTTTACGTCCATCAGACCCAGCTGGTCTGACTCCAAGAATATCCCAGCTGAAATATCTGACGAAGATGACGAGTAGTGGTAGATTTGAATGGTCTCTATCGTAGCCCAAAAGGTCTTTCAACACTTCGAGAGGAAAGGGCTCTGCGCCGCTGCCCTTGCCTGCACCGGCTCGAGCCTTCAACTCCACAGATTTCCCCGTAGCACCTTTTGTCGCATCCTCTGGTTTTTTCGCATCGTCCAATGTTCGAAGAACACCAACCAGCCATAGTTCAGTAATGACGCGTAGCAAGGCTCTCTGACGAATGATCCTCTCTTTTTCTTCTTTTTCTCGGACTTCTGGGGCAAGAGTTTTGAGAGCGCCTTTATCAGGTGTTGCCATCCCCTTTCCCAGAAGCCAAGCAAGATGTTCGGTGAATTCTGTAGGACCAAAGCGCAGGTGAAGGGCGCTCACAATTTCGACGGCAGCATCGATCTCACCGGGAGATTTTAGGCGGCAGAGACCCTCATAGCAGGCAGCAATGATTTCAGAAACATATTTGTGTAGGCTTAGGGTGCGAATCTCTTGCAAGAAGGTGCTCAGTGTGGCTACTGTAACAGCGGTCCGTAAACGTTTGATGAAGGCCGTGTTCTTCTTCAACGATGAGTCGAGAACTTGGGCAACGGGAAGAAGATCTGTCTCAGGTTAGCACGGAAAAATTGTGCATTCCAGAACTGGCCTGTGATAGTGGTAGACGAACCCTTCTCTCCGCGCCAAGCTCTTTCATTGACAGTGCGCAGTTCGCCTGGAGGCCAGATGGTCAGTATTCAACATAAGTTTGGTCCTGGCGCCGACTCCAGTTCTCTTGGACAAGCAATGAGTAACATACGCTTCCTCTGGCGGTCCATAGCAACCACTGCTGGAGGAGGTGGTTGCGGCAGCCAACTTGACAATTCGAGTGTGTTTCACGACGAGGAACCTCATTAAGCAGGATGGCACGTATACAGTGCTGGGTTCAATTGAGCAGCATGTGATACGCGATGGGTTGAAACTTGAGTGGTTTCCCCGTATTCGTAATAATAGGTATCAGTGGAACCATATTCTCCGACGGTCCGACCAATAAGAGGTAGTGGATACTATGTATGTACACAGTACAAGGAGGAGTGGCCAAAACCACCACAAAAAGATTGTCGTCCCAAGATGGACGAGGCTCCACTTTTCATTTTGAATGTAGTCCGTAGAGGTACCTAGTACAAGAACGCACGAGTCGGCACGACACATTAGGTACCTGTGTACGGAGTACAGCATCCGCCGTTCGATTAAATACCTGGTATTTCTCTTGGAATTTTCGCACCTTGCGCCAAAGATTCGACGGTACTAGGGGGGTTTAGTTTAGTCAACCCGGCCGTCTCGAAGTGTCTCGACGGGGGGTGTGAGAAACGCATAACCACCCGTTCCGCCCAAAAGGTCAAGTGACCAAGTTGCACGTCTGCAGCTTGATCAAGGTTATATAGTGCATTGTCACAGCTGCACAGACGGCACTGTACAGACCGTGACATCTTCCTTCGCCCCGAAGCGCAGCGTAGGGCCGCGACGGAAGTACTCGTTTGGTCTAATAATTACGCTCCGTGATATCGTGTACTTCCAGAAGTTCCAGCACATATATAGGTAGGTACCTACCTATAATGAATCGGGACAGTCAGTGCGGTCACGTGAATACTCGGCAGCGAGACTCTTCAGCTTTATTACTACCATTCAGTGATGCCATAAGCTAGGTATGTACCTATGTCCTCCGTATGTACGGAGTACATACATACCTATGTATGTATGTACAGAATAAAGTTGCCGCTCTCGGCTGGAACCGATGCGTTTGCTCGGACGAAAATACGCCTCAGCGGTTTGGCCAATTGCCTCCCTCAGCAATTAACTCGAAATGGACCAAACAAGGTCGGGGATCTGTTTAAACTTTAAAATGGGAAGTCCGAAGGGCCCCTCCTGCATCGGGTCGGTGGGCCTATGGAGGCATGACTCCTGCTCACGGAGTACTCCGTAGGTAATTATGTCATCGACCCGGGCGCGTGAAAAAACAGCGCATGAGAAACGCATCAAGAGAGACAAGAAGACACCCAATAGATCCAAAACTTCTGACCACAGTGCAGTATCATCGGATGTCAATAGGTTCATATTGCTCAAGCGCAACATAGAAGCTAGAAGGGATACCAATACATAACACCTATCACCGA
Source organism: Claviceps spartinae (assembly GCA_018360215.1). NCBI lineage: Eukaryota > Fungi > Ascomycota > Sordariomycetes > Hypocreales > Clavicipitaceae > Claviceps > Claviceps spartinae. Next base: position 18,216 of record SRPX01000117.1, on the reverse strand, counting down.
CCAACGCGCTTGCGGCGGTCTTGTCCCGCATCGCGACAGGGCAGTCGGCCATGAAGGCCTCCCCGGATTTTAGTCCCCGATCATGCGCTCATGGAGCAGTGTGAAGTTTAATGAGTTGGACTCCTATGAGTCATCATCGGAGTCTTAGAAACAAGCACATCCGAGCCAACTCCCCTGAAAAGTGCATCTCCGGAGCGTAAACTCTTATCTGCACATCTCCACATCCCGGGCCGCCCATTTCTGGCTCAGACTAGAAGACTTCCGCGGAAGCCCGAAGGGGTAGGTTGAGAAATGCCGATAGTGTCAGGGCGCCTCGCTCCCGCTATCTGGGCTTGTGGCTTGATAAAGCTATCCTTCTTAAATCTTTTAAGAAAGACTACCTATACTTTCATTACGGCTTCGGACTGATCGCGTGCTTTTAGCATTTTGCTCTTACAGTCTCATTTGCCCCCTCGCCATTCATTGTCTTCCTGATTTGACTACTGTGAGAAACATTTCGGCTGTTCTGTCTTCTCTGTCTCTTTGATTCATGAGCTCATCGCGTTGATGCAGGAACGTTTGGTTGTAGCTCCAGCCTCCCCATCCATCCCGTACTACCTTCTTAAGCTTATGGTAGTCTGAGAGCAATGGCATCGAATTTGACTTCACCAGGCATGATGGTCGGAACGAGTACAGTATCGTCATCGATTGTCTTCCCACCGAGTCCTCCAAGTACAGTCAGCAAATCTCGGAAGAACAGTACCGATTGCATCTCCAACGATGTATCGACTTTGTCGCCTTCTGTTGCAGAGCAAGAGGACTACCCTCCTTATCCTCTGGCGCCGCTAAGTAATCCACGATCGGTCTTGCAGGAGGACCTGAAAACCCCGGATAGACATGTAGAGAGAGATGGCCGCTTAATTCGACTTACTGGCATGCATCCTTTCAACTGCGAACCACCTCTGAGCGATTTATTCCGCGAAGGATTCTTGACAAGCGAGAATCTTCACTATGTGAGAAACCACGGGCCAGTTCCACGTTGCGATGACGAATACGTGGATGGCTGGACATTTACTGTGGAGGGGCTGGTGGAATATCCATTCGTTCTCAGTGTTCGAGAACTGATCGACGAGTACGAGCAACTGACATATCCCGTAACGCTTGTCTGCGCCGGAAATCGACGCAAGGAACAAAATGTTGTCCGTAAATCGAAAGGATTCTCGTGGGGACCAGGAGGGGTGTCGACTGCCCTGTGGACGGGTGTTATGCTGCGCGACTTGCTCTCTAGAGCCAAGCCTCACCGAGGCGCAAGATTTGTTTGCTTCGAGGGAGCGGAAATGCTACCAAACGGATGTTACGAAACTTCAATCAAGCTCAATTGGTGCCTGGATCCCAATAAAGGCATCTTGATAGCGCACAAAATGAATGGGAATCCGTTGCATCCAGATCATGGAAAGCCAGTGCGAGTTATAGTTCCGGGACAGATAGGTGGCCGCAGTGTCAAATGGCTGAAACGGATTATCGTGACGGAAAGTCCGAGCAACAATTGGTATCACATTTATGATAATCGGCTTTTGCCCACGATGGTGACGCCAGAAGCGAGTGTCGACTTACCGGACACATGGAAAGATGAGCGGTATGCGATATACGACCTGAATACCAATAGTGTCATTTGTCTTCCGGCACACGAAGAGACGATTTCGCTTGCTGTTGATGGGCCCAGCTCGTATAAAGTGCAAGGCTATGCTTACTCTGGCGGTGGTAAGCGAATCAGCAGAATGGAGGTCACTTTGGACCAAGGGAAGACTTGGAGGCTAGCGGCCGTTGACTACCCCGAGGATCGCTATCGACTTGCTGCCAATGGGCAGAATTTATACGGTGGTAAAATTGATATGTGGTGGAGAGAGACCTCTTTCTGCTGGTGTTTCTGGGAGATCGATATAGTAATCGAAGAGCTCAAAGCTGCCAAAGACATCATAGCTCGGGGCATGGACGAAAGTCTCATGGTGCAACCAAGAGAAATGTACTGGAGTGTGTTGGGCATGATGAACAATCCCTGGTTTCGCGTCGCCATACATAACCAGGGATATGCGTTGCAGTTTGAACACCCGACTCAACCAGCCTCGAAGCCCGGCGGTTGGATGGAACGTGTGAGGAAAACTAGTGGAAGCTTTTGGAATGGAGCCTGGGAGAGCGAGGTTAGAGGTCAAGCGGAAGAAACAGTGGCTGGGAAAGATGAAATGCAGACGTGCATGACAAATTCTCAAGTTGATCGGCTGATCACAAGTCAGGAGATCAAGCAACAAATGGAAGAGGACTCGCCGTGGTTCATTATCAACAATCAGGTCTACGACGGTAGACCATTTTTAGAAGACCATCCCGGCGGTGCAGCTTCAATAAGTGGTGCTGCTGGACAAGATGTCACCGAAGAGTTTATCGCAATTCGTAAGTGAAGTGCGCTTCCTCCTTGACATTGTTTGTCCTCATTGTAACCAAGTCATTATTTCGAGCTAACCGTTCAATCCTCCAAATTCTTTTTTTTTTTTTCAATTCAGACAGCGAAAATGCAAAGGCAATGATGCCTCAATACCACATCGGTCGACTTGATCATTCTGCTCTGGCTGAGCTGGTCAAAGATGATGACACCAGGTACGAGACCAATCGGACGGTCTTTCTCGATACTAGTCAATGGATACAAGCGAATCTTCTCGAGAAAACCCCGGTGTCGCCGGATTCCAAGATCTTCAGATTCAAACTAGATCACGAGAACCAAACTCTGGGATTGCCAACCGGAAAGCATGTTATGATGCGCATCCGCGACTCAAGAGGACGCGCACCAATTATTCGAGCATATACACCCATCTCCGATGGAGAACAGAAGGGATGGCTGGACCTTCTTATCAAGATTTACCCCAACACTCTGGAGCAGGAGGGAGGTAAAATGACGCAAGCATTAGATTCAGTTCCAATTGCCGGCTCGGTGGAGTTCAAAGGCCCAGTTGGAAAATTCGAGTATCTTGGTAATGGGTATTGCTCATGTTCCGGGAAGAAGCGAAGAGTCAGCCGCTTCATCATGATCTGTGGCGGTTCGGGCATCACACCCATGCTTCAGGTCGTGCGTGCTGTGGCGAGAGACACGGACGATCTCACTCAATGTCTCTTACTAGATGGAAACCGAGGCGAAGAAGACATACTGTGCCGGCGCCAGCTTGACGAGATGGTGTCTCATGCACCACAAAAGGTCCGTCTTGTGCATTGCCTGAGCCAGCCCCCTCCGTCGTGGCAGGGGCGAATCGGGAGAATCAATCAAGACTTGATCGCAGCCGAAGCTGGACGGAAGCGTTCAGGTACTGAAGATCTGGTCCTCCTTTGCGGCCCACCTTCGATGGTATCAAGCATGCGTAGCATCATGATAGATCTTGGGTGGAATAGCAAGGATATTGAAATATTTTAGTCAGCCTAGTGTAGGTACTAGTCACGTGAACACGATGCAACCCAGATTCAACGGGCCGGGTGCCGTGCTATTCATCCCCGTGTGCTACCGTCGACCGATAGCATGATGACCTCACGACGTTTGAAAATGTAGGTATGTAATTCTAGGTATGTACATACGTACTCTGTACCTACGTATTGTGCGATGAAGCCTGGCGGCGGCTTTCCTCAGTTCCTCAAGATCCTTGGAAAACAATTGGACAAAGTACCTACCTAGTATCTACAGAGTACCCTTACCGAGATGATAGATCCAAGAGTCGGACCAAGACCATGGAGTACCTAAGTCCATACATACAAGAAAAGAGAAGGAGAACAAGTGGATCACATAGTGCCAGTATCGAAGACGTGATACTGTACACTAGACACAAACAAAAGAGAGAGTCAAGGAGACTCAAAGAGATGAGAAGAAGACATGATTCGAATTCAGCTGAAGACGTAGTGAAAACGCAGTCACGGAAAAGGATGTCTCAAATCCCATTGACTGGTCTAAGCTAAGAGGGAGAAGATGGGGGTTTATATACATCTGGTAGACGCCCTGCGGAAGCAGAGAGAAGCAAGGGAAACAAGAAAGCTGTGCGCTGCCAAGCCAGCGCACACAGCAGGCTGAAATAGATGTCCTGAACATGAGAACCCAACGGTGCCCAATCTACAGGGAACTTGCGACAGCTTTGTGGGTTGACAGCTTTTAGCGGTTTTGCTCAGATGAGCTGCAAGGATTCTTTCTATACATACATACAGAGTAGGTACTCTGGAGTCCGGAGTCCGTATTAAGTATGAAGGGGTATGTATGTACTCCGTGCACAATTGACAAATCATCACCGGCGCCCAGTGAAATCCTACCCAGAAGCTATCGCCCATTTCGTCTCTGAATGCAATGCTTACATATCTTTGCTCCTCTTCCTTTCGTCATTGTCACACATCCTAATGGACACATGTATTGATTTCTCGCAACAGGCACGCATGCGACTTTGTTCGAAACGTGATTGTATTCATTTGCTAACGACAGCAAATTGGCTAGAAACATACATAACTACCTAGGTACATAGTAAGCAATACCTACCTACCTACCTAGGTAGGCAAAGTATCACTCCTGCGAGGTTTGATTGATCAGTCCTTCTTCGAGCCTAGATACCACACCAATTGGTAGACGGCTTTGGCTTCGCATTGGCACTGTATGTGCCATGACAGTCGTTTCGGCGCAGATGGGGCTGATTTCCTCGGGTCCCATTGGTATCTCATCAACGGCTATGTCAAGATCCAACAAGGATCTGATGACGACACGACATCCCGCCTTGCTCATCACTTCATTCGACTGTTTGCACAAGGTTGATGCCACACATTCGAGACAGCCCAGCTGGCACACGCAAGCTTCTACCCTTTTCAGCGCCATTCGTAACAAATGGTCGATATGATCAAAGGCCTTCGTGCTTATCCCCGAGCCACTGGCGCCCCCTTTAGCATCATAAAATGTTAGCCTAGCTGGGCGTTTTCTTTGGGTCTCGTTTGCTGAAAATTCCTTCAATGCCACTTTACACTCCGTCCGGACGTCTTCCGGCATACTAATTACAAAGGTTGGCAAGAGGCTCATGACGGCGTGTTCTGCGGCGTGTATCGCTGCTGCGGAGTTCAAACGACGGTCCCGAAGTATGTCTAGTGCCAGCTTGGGCACATCGAGCCACATACCCTTGCTGTATCGAATAACGGGGGGGTTGTCAACTTGGATTGCGTCTAAGACTCGGCCCCGTTTGTCAACTTTGAAGTATCCAAAAACATTTTGTTGAATCTTGATGGTCCCATAGTAGGCTCGAGACAAGGATGATTTTACATTGCGGATGGCTTCAGTCTCCGTTGGATCGATATCAGTAAAGTCTCTTTGTGTTGTAGTCCAGTCTACCGTCACCCTTTCCACTTTAGCTATGAGTTTTTCAGGAATGAAGTCACGCACGAGATACGTGTTGCCCTGGTGCAGAAAAATAGCACCATCGTATACAGTAAACGTGGCCCTGGATGCCTCAAGCTCTTCGAGCACCGCATTTCTGCCATTTGTGATGTCAATGATAGCAAAATGCTCATCTTCCGTATCCCTGATGGCAACGAATCTGGATGGGTTTGGTAGAAATCGATCGTGGCAGTGATAGTAACCCATGTCATCCGGTAACAATCTCTCCTGACAAATCTTGTCCAGATCAGATCCAAAATACTGCGTATCTTGATCAGAAATGGGCATTTCGTATGCAGCACATTGAATTTGCCCTTCCCGAACCAACATGTTGTTCAGGTCCACGCGAAGCTCACAATTGGGTTTCGTGAACAATTCGTCAGGGTTTTGCATATAGTGCTGGTCCGTGGGGAAACAATCTCCAACAAGAATGGAAAGGGAGTCCTTATTGCGACGCCCAGCGCGACCACTCTGCTGCCTTAGGTTGGCAATCGTGTAGGGAAATCCCCAGGACATCACGCAGTCGAGCGTCCCTATGTCAAGGCCCAATTCTAAAGCTGTAGTTGCTACTATGCCCAGCAATCTCCCCTCAAACATGTCCGACTCAATGCGACGTCGGTCAGCTGCCGTGTAGCCACCTCGGTAGCCCATCACTAAGCTGGTGCATTCGGATCTCCCCAATGCATCAAGCTCTTGTTTAATTGCGTTTACGAGAACCTCGCACTGCGTTCGGACTCGACAGAATGCGATAATCCGGACTCCTCTCAGCATCAGGGCACAAAATAGTCTTGCGCATTCGAGCTTTGCGTTGCCACGACCGCTAGCAGGATCGCCTGGATCCTTATATGGTGTGTTCCAACATAAAAACTCTTTGCGCCCCGAAGGTGACCCGTCATAGTCAATCAAAGCAACGTCTTCGACACCAAATATAGTTTTGAAGTGGTCTTTTGGATTGGCCACCGTGGCAGAACACGACACAAATTGTATTTGTCGATTTCCAACAGCAGCGCAAATGCGCCGTAATCGTCTCATAATAAACGCAACATGGGATCCAAGATGTCCATTGTAGTAGTGCAGTTCGTCGACTGCGGTTAGCACGATGTTAGCTACAGGTTTCCGTTGACCCAAGCGTCTGGCAGCTACGCACCTACGACATATCGAAGGTTCACGAGGAAAGACCTCCATCGTTCTTCTTGTGGCAGTATGGTAACATGAAGCATGTCCGGGTTAGTGAAGATAACTCTGGCATGTTCTCGAATAATATTGCGCTCAGCCATCGGCGTGTCTCCATCGAATGTTTCGACCAGTGTATGTTCTAGATTAGGCATGTACGAAAATATTTGCTTCAAACTTCGTTTTTGATCCTGCGCCAATGCTTTGGTCGGGAAGATGTACATTGCCCGAGTTGAATCTTGTTTTTCGAGTGCGTGTACAACCGGTAGTTGGTAAATGAGAGACTTTCCAGAGCTTGTTGAGGTTGCGATGACCACGTTCTGCCCATTTTGGAGCCTATTCAAAGCTTCTGCTTGATGGGCGTAGAAACATGTAATGCCTTTTGCGTTATAGATTGCATTCACCAAATTCTGACTCAAAAGAAAATCGAGCTCGCCCAGAACTGCTTCTTGAGGCTCGAAAACCCTGTGACCATCTGGCACAATTTGTCCCGTGTACCACGGGCTTGCCTTCAGCTCAAGAATAATCTCAGGTATTGATTTGCGCTCCTTTGGTATGTTCACAGGCATAACGCCTGACTCTGGCTCTGCAGAGACAGGTTCACAGGCAGATGGCCTGGGCAAAAAAGTCTGTGCACGTTGTTTCAACGTACTTTCGGGATGCAGCTTCTCGCTTGAACACTTGATCAGGAAGGCGTTAATGGCATCGGTGAATCTTGAGTTCCTCCGTTCTATCAGCTGCATCATCTGTTTCTGCCCATAAATAGGCATCTTGAGCTTCTCATCTCTCAATTTGCGACTGGGCTTTACGGCCTCCCCAGTTTTTTTGTCTTGAACCTGACGTTTCAAGTCCCCATCGATAAATTCAAAAAAAAGTACCTCTTTTCTTCTTTGGCCCGCTTCGAGGGATAGGGGATCTCCCAGACTTTCTTGGCCAGACCAACCTCCAATCGAAGAATCATGCGGATATGTTTGAGAACGGGATAATCTAGAAGCTTTGAACGTCTCGTTTCTTTCTGAGCCGTGGGCCTCAAGTTGAAGCATAAGCTCATCCACATAGGTAAAACTGATGCCCTCGGGTCGCAGTGCTACTATCATGGCCACCTCGTCTTCCGCCAGAGTTCTCTTCGTATGAGTTTCAACCGCGGACTTTATGGTTTCAAAAGTAGTTGACAGATGCTTGCGAGTACAGCAGAATGTGAAGACCAAATTCAAGGCGCTGTGTGTAATTTGCAGCGATTTGAACAACTCTGGCCACTCTGTGACGCATGAAGATTCTTCAGCGGTGGCAACATCCGTCCCAGGTATATTCGACCGTTGCGTTTTCTTGGGCGTTTTTGTCACTCGGCGCTTGGCAGATGAGGAGCCAATGTCTGAAGATTGAGGAGCATTTCCAGCATGTGGTATTCGCCTTCGCTTGCTGCTCCGGCTGCTTTCGTCGACACTTCGACTTATCTTCAACTCCGAATCCATTTTGGCGAACAAGATCTCGCTAATTTCCGGCAGATTTTTGTCCCTCGATGACTCAGTCAGCGTCTCTTTGCGCTGGACAAACTTGCCACGGAGTCACGGACCCAGACTCGTGAATCCTGAGTACACTATGGCTGGTTACAGTCGAACCTCGTTTGTCCGAAGTTTCCTGATTGCGATGACCTCGGATATCCGAATTGGGCGGAATTCTTTGCCAACTTGGTTCGCTTTCTTTCACGCGAGGTTATTCTTATTGTGATTCCAATTGAAATATCCAAATCCTTCGCGAGTGCGTGACTTTCGTTGTTGTGAAGTTCAGATGACGAGGTCCGACTGATGTAGGTAGGTACCTAGGTATGTATGTGCAAGGAGGTATGTAGGTAGGTACCTTAGGTACTGGTGGGACCTACTGTGGATTTGAATCCCCATCCTACGGTCTACCTAGGTGAGGGTACCTAGGTAGGTATGTATACAAAAAGTTCCCCTCCCGAGTCCCAACGCATTCTCTACTACGGTGTGGGTACCTAGGTAGGTACTTAGTCGAATAGTCAGAGCTTCAAATTGTCGAGAGGCTAGAGCTGCGCGAATTTCGCGCCGATGACTACTCCTTTAAATGCTTGAAAATTGAGACTCGATTAAAACCAACCCGCATTTCTTGGTCTCACCCCGTTAGCAAGCTGCAAGACAGACGTTCGGTGCCGAAAGCGCGTGTTTGATTGGCTGTTAGGGGCCAGGTGGCTTCCACGTTTACTCCGTAACTGATTACTGGTATCGGACCTCCTAGTTAGTGTCTTGTCAACACTAACGATCTCGAGGCACTACTCGTCACTACCTCGCACAACTGTGGTATCCTCAACTCCGCCTGATTCATATCCGGAATTCTTGCCTGAGAGGGAATTTTGTTTACGGTATCGTTATCACGCAGTTTGGTTCAACGAGGTGGCCATTCCGCGATACTACCTAGCGCAGCGACCGCATAATGTCTTCCCCCAGTGCGATGGGCATTCATGATCGCTCTAGCTTAGATGACGCCCATTTGATCGATCCGGATGATGGTATGTTCCTAGCAAGACGAAGCGATCATGTCTTGAACTGAACCTCCACCTTCTCAACGGCATGGCATGAAGAAGAAGCATCTTTTCTGACGATATAACAGCCGATCTCAATGAATTTGACGACCCTTTGGATAACCGACTTTCACGACAGGCTCTCCAGGGAACTATAGGTTCTAATTCGTCCTCGAGACCACTCAATGAAAGCTATCTAACGTCGTCTATCCCTGGTGAGGATAGGCGTGCACCACAAAACACAATCGAAGAAACTGTCTGGGAAACGTTACGCCGAGATCTACTTGCCGTGTGGGCTAAGTTGAGGGAAGTTCTGTATCCTCGATACCTCCTCGGTGGCACCATGTTCGATTCACAATCTGGCCTACGCGGTGCTTACTCAAACTTCCGAGGCGCTGGAATAATTAATGGTACGCGAGAGGAACTAACAGGCTTGGCTAATCGCGTGATGGACGCTGAAGCACTTCTGCAGAGCAACATGAGCTCCGGTCTGCGTGATTGGGATCTGTGGGGTCCGCTCATTTTCTGCCTGCTTTTGAGCTTGCTACTCAGTATCGCTGCCCGAACTGAGCAGAAAGACACCGTCTTTAGCGGCGTCTTTGCGATGATCTGGCTCGGCGAGGCAGTAGTCACACTGCAAATAAAATTGCTAGGTGGGAACATGTATGTCCATATCCAAGTTGATAAAGGAAGGGGGCTACCTCGCCAGATTTATGTGCTAATCTGTAAACGACAGATCTTTTGCGCAAAGCGTCTGTATCATTGGCTACACCCTATTTCCGCTCGTGATCGCAGGTCTACTATCAGCCCTCGGTCTTCACTGGATCCCAAGAATTCCTATCTACACCACCCTTGTGGCATGGTCCCTCGCTGCGGGCGTAAGCATCCTGGGTGGAAGCGGCGTAGTCAAAAATCGAGTTGCGATTGCTGTATACCCTCTTTTTATTTTTTATATGGGACTGGGATGCTTATGTTTTATTAGCTAAGTATCCGCGGATCAAGTGACCACCGCCGCGCTACATTGTATTTGCTGTGTGATGGATTCGAGCTTTAGTTCGTCTCCTTCTTAGTGTGGCTGGGTGTTAGAGGCATGGACAAGTGGCTGGCAAGGCAGGACATTGTAATAAGGGACGGAACCCAGGGTGCCACTGCAGTCTATTCTCGATATGATTGTCTACAAACGTGAAGAGAAAGGAGAGAAAATTACCCCCTTTCCGCTACCTGAGTACAAGTCATGCACCTCTTGTGCGTGTGTGTCTCGCTTGGGCGCCTCCGGTGCAATTTCTGAGTGCTCACACCATTTCCTCCATAAAATACGAGCCCAGAGCTCGAATACATCACAGGTCTCATGCATACGTATGGGAGTGGCAAGTGCGCGGCGACAGGAGTATATAGCGATGGCCGCTCACATGGAGTGTGGGAGGCCAGCCGCCAGAGATTGAACCATCAACCCCTAGGTTAAAGCTCAATAACAACTATCTTGCGGGCTCTTGTTCGTACCTTCTCTGTTAGACCCCTTGAACCCTGGCAGCGGGGACCTGGGTGATGAGAGAGGGCGGCCCATAGTTGCGGCGCGTACATGTTTGTAGATAGGATAGGTAGCGTCGGGGACAAAGGTGTGAGGAATCGGATATCCCTGCCGACCCGACCAAAAGGTCAGAACACTAAGCTGATGAGAACCAGCTTAGTGCGGGATATATAGGTACATGCTGGCTTTGCAGCCGACGGACAGAGCAGTTACGGGTAACCGTCACAAAAGGAATCTATCTCATTCTCCTCCCTTCCCTACTGTAAGGGTTCGTCACGGATATTGGATGTATGCGCGAGAGGAAATGGTTATCAACAAAACTAAGGAAGAAAGAAAGAGAAAGGACAAGAATGCCCTCCTAGCTGTTTAAGTACCTCCAACGCCAGTGGGGGAGGCTCAAGTAATCATCCCAGACTTGCCGCTTATCTATCCACGATTAGTCATAGACTAATCCATAATACAGGCCCATAGAAGATACCATTTGGTATGCGAGTATTTTAACCTATTTCTCACACGTTTCAGTCCTTTTTCGCCTCTATTCATGACCATATCATCGCCGATGTTGATGTGGGGGCCTTCATTTGTAACGTAGAGGTACCTAGGTACCTCCTACGGGATACATACATTAGGTACCTACGATTACTTTGTCTCCTATTGATAAGTGACATGGAGGTGAAGAAATGTAGCTTGGAAGTGAAGTATATGTTATGGATTAGTCTATGACTAATCGTGGATAGATAAGCGGCAAGTCTGGGATGATTACTTGAGCCTCCCCCACTGGCGTTGGAGGTACTTAAACAGCTAGGAGGGCATTCTTGTCCTTTCTCTTTCTTTCTTCCTTAGTTTTATTGATAAACATTTCCTCTCGCGCATACATCCAATATCCGTGACGAACCCTTACAGTATATCTCTGTAGTTCCAGAGGAGTTGAGCGACACCCTTGGGTACTACTGAGCAGCCGCGGTATTCATACAAAATGGGCAGAGTCTGCGGTATCAGTACCGTCTGTGAGAAACGCATAACCACCCGTTCCGCCCATTAAAGTCAAGTGACCAAGTTGCACGTCTGCAGCTTGATCAAGGTTATATAGTGCATTGTCAATTTGTCACAGCTGCACAGACGGCACTGTACAGACCGTGACACCGTCGAAGGTCGATATCCTAACATTTCCGCGATGTATTGGACTGTAAGCTAAGTCCTAGCTCTGTCGAATTGCGACCTTGCATTGCAATACAAGTGCGATCTTATCGCATATTCGCAATCGTTCCTCTCCAAGCTACCTAGGTACCTCGTTACAAATGAAGGCCCCACATCAACATCGGGCGTCGCGCTCGATAATTAGGCAAAACTGAAGAAATCGTGCGGCGACGCGTAGCGGAGGCGCACATTTCGTGTTTGCCTCTTTATATGGTCATGAATAGAGGCGAAAAAAAGACTGAAACGTGTGAGAAATAGGTTGAAATACTCGCATACCAAATGGTATCTTCTTTGGGCCTGGTTTTGAGGTGTTTTGGGCGTTGCAGCAATAAGAATTTGGGAATTTAGAATTGATAGTTTGGCGGGATTGGTGATTTGATGGAGCGTGTCTAATGTTGGGCCGTACGTACACTGGCCCGCGCCGCAATTCGCGCGATTCCCGCTTATTCGAGCGCCTTGATAGGGCTGTAATGCCATCGCCAACACTGCCCTCGCGAATCGAAACGGCAGTGGTATCGCAAGACAGACTATTTCTGTTCCAAGTTCACTCCGACAGCTATTGCGATGCCAACGACAGCAATCACAGCGCTGTCGCGGCCATACTCAGCTCACCAACGGCGTCTACACGCCTCGCAGACGTCCATACCTGTTGCCACGTTGCAACGAATTACAATGCCGAATCATACAACAGCAGCAGTAAGCTTATGGACAAGTATCTACTCTGCTGAATTGCAACTTTGCAAGGTCTCGCAGCTAATTCTCGCGATCATCAACGTCAACAGCGCCAGTTGCCCTCTTTTCTACCACTGGCATCTCAAGGCTCAACCGCTCCAGCAGGTGCCGTTGCAGAGTCTGCAAAGCCGTCACCAGCCCCAGCCTCGTCCTTGCAGTTATGGGTAACGTTCGTCTTTCAACGCTTGGGTGATCGTCACCTCAGCTACATACGAAAAAACGATGCGGGCTGCCCGGTCCAGCTCGTACGGCTTCGATCTCAGACGCCGAGCACGCCTTTTGGAGTCGACGACAGCTTCAGACGTCGCGGCCTCTATAAATAGACACTCTCTGGGTCGCATCGTTCCTGAAAATGCGTCGTCCATGGCCTCCAGCGCGACAATTCGACTAGTCCATCGATCGACGATACCTAGTATACGATATATGTATGTAGTAGCAATCAGTTGGGTATCTGGGATCAAATTACACGGCCCATATTGCTCATTCTGGGTGAGATTTGAATAGCCAATCCGAACCCAAGACAGCTTCTTTTCAGCGCTCCCATGTTCCATGAAAAGTGCTTTATATACATATATGATATGTACATAGTTCGCCATCCAAACTTGAGCCCTTCCACCACGGGCGCTCAGCACACGAGGTAATACGACGGCGAAAGGTACAAAGCGAGATAGGGTGAACAGCACCTTCATTGGCTGTGCTATATACGCTAGCAGGGTACAAAGGTGTACTGTACCGTTTTAGGAAATTTAGGGTGGACGTGAAATAGTTCTTGGGGGGGACGTTTAGTTAAGGTTTCCCTGTTTTGACCGCCACGATCTCGGCCACTAGTAGTCCGTGCGCGCAGGGGTGTTTACCTTTGGGGGTGCGGAGAAGTAAACTGCTCTACCTACTGGCACTGCTGCGTCCCTTGGAAGTACCTAGTATCGTCACGTGTTGATGACGAATATGCCGGTACCGGCGATTAGGGGGGGCCACGCAGCGAGGCCCTACATCTACCTATCTAAGATAGGCATAGGCGTGATGACTAATCATCTACATTTTGCTGGGGTAGATAGATGTAGATAGATGTACAACACTGAATTATTTATGCGCAGCCTTTTTTAGCAGATGCCAGTTTCTACGACACAGACGACAGGCGATAGGCTGAATGGCGATGTTGACGATGAGTCTGCCAAGTCAATCGCCGCTCAAAGACAAATCGAGCAAGCGAAAGCGGAGAAATTCAGACAACGGGCCTCCTTTCTCGGCACAGCAAAAAGGCATCAAGTCATTCAGCCGTTCAACTACTCAGCAGGGACAATCAACACTGGCCGGCTTCACTGAACACGACGAAGAAGAACCCTGGCAAGACACCAAAAACTTTCCACACCGAAGACTACATCACGCGCATTTCGGATTCATGGGTTCTACAGATGGTGAACTAGGCTTTCATAAATCAATATGGCTCCGTCCAGATCCAGTCACCTCTGAACAGCCGAAGGCAGTGCATCGTGGAACATATCTGGACATGCTTCTGAGATCCACACATCAGCTCCTTGACGAAGGAAAAGTCGGCAAATCGGCAAAGCTATTTGGCATCATCATACAGCTTCGGCTAGGTGGCAGGCCCATCGATATCCGTCAATATAATCTTTGGGCCATCGGAGCAGAGATTATCATGAGAACGGGGGAAGAAGATACTATGAGAGAGCTCGGGTTACCAAACCAGTCCTTCAATAGTGTTGGGAGCTACACACGTATTCGCATCCCTGGAAGATGGGGTTCGAATACTAATATCTCCAGATTGAAAGCATATCTGGAAGAATTGATGCAAAAGTATCCATATGATCGCAAATTTCCAAATGCAGTTTCGGCCATCGACTTCCAGCTTGCGCTCTTCGCATGCGAGATTTTTAATTGTCGCGCAGAGTTCACGGCTGAGGCTGGATCTCTTGATGAAGGACAAGTCTCATATCGAGTTGGAGCAACTTTCCGTGAAGTGGCTCTTAGCAAGAACTCTCGAGGCATGGAAAATGAACATGATGAAACAACAAGTCCCGACAGGCGTTGCATTGAAAGATATAAGCATGTCCGAGAGCATACTTGCAGGAAACTAACATCAATCCTGACTAAACTAGATACCATGATGGAGAGTTCGCCTTATTCGGGGAACAAATATTTCCTCCATCTGCAAGCTACAGCATCAATGATGATCGCAGACCTCCTGGTCCCGGGTTCGGATGACGATACTATAAACGACCATGATGGTGTCAAGGCGGCCGTGATTCGGAATAAGGCGAACGTGCTACTTCAAAGAGCCATGAACCATACAAAGCATTCGGTCTTCGACTTGTTAGATGTTTCAATGCGACAAGCTTGCCAAAATGAACAGCCACGACACCAGAAATTCCACTTATCACTTCCCATTCGAGGAACATGAGACAACATGGCTTAGCAATCTCATTTTTGCTTAATGAGCCATACTTGTGCGACTAGATGGCTTCTTAGCCCAGCGTTGAAGAACCAGGGAAGTGTTCGAACTTCCTACAACCACACACCACTCACCACCTGGACTCCACGCTGCTTGCCTGCCCACGAAATTTGCCGACGACGACTCGATCCGATGAGCTTTTAGAGGGCTATACGGATCCTCCATACTATACCTGGATGCCCAGGATATCAATGTCTCGGAGGAATAGCCAGTGGTCTCGATGTGGCCGGTTTGACTTTGACTGTGAGCTGACGTCAGGGACAGGGAATCTCTGTCACTTCCGAAATTCTTTAATCTGCCAGTCGCATCTACCCTTTGACGAGGAATCACAGGCTTTAGCCAACTGCAAACATGCACGGGTCGTGACTTATCTTGAAAGGGGTCACTTTGAGCTGCCATGACCTCTCGATAAACTGTGAGCCGCCTGAGATCCCAGAAGAAAATATTTCCCGCGGCATTACAAAACGCTAGAACAGGGTTCTGCTCCGCAACATGATGAAGTTTGAATCGCATAAAAAATTGCGGGCCACAATTCGGTGTGTGAAACTCTAGCAAGCGAGTGTACTGAGAAGGGCATCGTGGTGTTGTGGTATGGACGAAGGCAGACCTTGTAAGACGATCCGGATCTTCATAGCTTGCAGAAAGCACGTGTTGGGGAGTTGGTGCTGTACTCTGTGGTTGCTTTGGTCCATCAGACGAAAAGCCCTCGATTCTCCACAGTACTATGATATTATCATGGCAGGCTCTGGAAAGAATATAGTCTCCGAAGAATGCAACACTTTCCGACACAATCCACATGTAAGTCCATATTATTGGTACTATCGATATCAAGAAGAGAATGCCAGGACTGCTCACCAGTCAACTATTCCGCCGTGAACTGCGGATGTAGAGAAATGAGGATAGTGCACCTGACAAGGTGTTGTGATAGCATTGCTGGGCAAGTCTGGAACGGTCCACTAGGATGGAATTGTTAGAGGCAAAACTAAAGGTCCGATGTGTACAGGCATATGGCGTACGAGGTTGATGACTTGATCGTGGCCCGAAGAGAGAATGTAATTACCATTGTCGTGGAATGCCTGAATCTGTAAGAAGCGTATCATCTACGTGGGCACGTGAAAACAATAGGACTCACTACCGAAAGCAGACTCCATGAGTGCCCTTCGCCCGCGAAAATGCAGAGACAAGGCTGAGCTCTGTGCACAGGATCTATACTCCAAATACGAACGCTGGTGTCATCCGATGCTGAAGCGATAACAGAGGGGTCTGTTGGTGACGTAGTCAAATCGTTTACGTCCTCAATTTTATGTCAGTAGAGCCAATAAGAATTGTGAATATGACATGACATACTCCTCCGTGTCCTACCAAACACTGAACAGTAGATGGTTAGCTTCGATTGCTGTCGTTGAAGAAATGATAACCCTCATACCCTGACTAAGCTTCCGTCGGAGACATCGTATATTTTTACTTTGGCGTCGACACCACCGGTACATATGTATGGAGTACCTGAGACCGGGTCTCGAGTCCAGGTACAGCAACAAGCACTTGACCCTTCCTGGCGCAAAGCAAGCATTAGACATAACGTGATGCAACTTCAGTCCAATAGTGAGTCCCAGTCCAAACACGTACATCTTCGTCACGTATCACTCTGATGATCTCGCATGGATTCAAGTCACCGGTATGCTTCGAAAGCTTGCATACAAAAACCTGGAAATTCTTAGCTAAATAGAAAGCCGAAGTAGCCTGCTGTATGCACAGGCCCGGAGAAGGCGTGACATACATGTTTCCTGCTGACAGCCGCGAATACGGCATCTTGGTCTAGAGGTTGATAAGGACAGAACTTGACGTCAAAGAACTCTTCATGTCCAAAGAAAATCAGAACTGGCATCCATAACTAGATTGTGAGGAGATTCATGACAACATGAGGCGGCTGAATTCAGACATTACCTGCTACGCTCTCATCGGGGCTCAAAAATCGCGGGTCGTTCTTTCGTAAGAATCAGTAGCTACCTTTGGGCAGAAGAACATATTTCTGTATGTTTCATACCTCAAACCCGAATGAAACGCGTAATTTGGGCAACTCAAATATGTCGTGTTCTTTGGCCGTCACGACATACGTCATCTTAAAGCGTAAGCCTCTAAGTCGTTTGTAATGTCTTATACGATTTACTTCCGTCACCAAAATGCAGGGAGAAATCTAGACAAGCACAAGATTATAGAAGAAAACATCAAGCAGCAAGATACAATGGTTTCGAGACGGACTACCTACTGTACTGGAGTGTACCCCCACTATTTGATCCGCCCCTGATATCAGGTACCTAGGTAGGTACCTTACCTAAGGTAGGTAGGAGGTAGGTACATACCTTACGTATCGCACAAAAGAATGGGCGCAGCCGTCTGGCCACTCTGATGTGCGGTAAAAGGGTACATGCTGGCTTTGCAGCCGACGGACAGAGCAGTTACGGGTAACCGTCACAAGGCTCAAGTAATCATCCCAGACTTGCCGCTTATCTATCCACGATTAGTCATAGACTAATCCATAACACTGATTGACTAACGACGGCCTACAACGACATCTCGACTCGAGCCATTGATTCCAAGCTAAAGAAAACCGCACAAAATGGCAGATCCTGTAAGGGTTCGTCACGGATATTGGATGTATGCGCGAGAGGAAATGGTTATCAATAAAACTAAGGAAGAAAGAAAGAGAAAGGACAAGAATGCCCTCCTGGCTGTTTAAGTACCTCCAACGCCAGTGGGGGAGGCTCAAGTAATCATCCCAGACTTGCCGCTTATCTATCCACGATTAGTCATAGACTAATCCATAACAGATCCTTAATGTGCTTTCAGTTCTAAAAGCACAATCAGTTTCGCTACAGGAGCTGTGTGGCGTCACTCGCCACACAGCTAATGTACAAAGCTACAAAGCAGCTTACTAGGATTTACTATTGACAGGGGTCCTTTCCTTAGCGCGTTCTGATAAGCTCTAGTGGCTTGGCTTGTAAGGGTTCGTCACGGATATTGGATGTGAGGACCGCTGCACCAGGCGTCCCTCAGTCACGTGATACCGAGGAAACTTGTATCACGTGACCGTCGCAGACTCTGCACAGCCAGGTACTTGGCTGTGCCCGGCGGCATTGTGTCTCTTTTCTTCTCCTTTCTGCTCCTTAGTC